>JAQJVL010000925.1:256290-314752 GCA_035578905.1 Stictocephala bisonia | reverse complement strand
ACAGAGAATCATGTTTAGCAGCCTTACATATGATAACAATGACCAACCATGAAAAACTAAGGATATGTTATCCGTAGTCTTAAAGTACTGTTTGAAATAAATGTCTTGGTTTGCAGGGATAAATTTATAAAATATTTAAATAATTTACTAGTTTAATTAATGAAGAAAGCCAATAATCAGCAATACTGCGTAGTATGCACTTGAAAAAAATCCATTCCATTATGCCGTCACCGACACATGAACTCAAACAAACAAGGAGAAGCCTAACATATTTCACACTGCGCTGTACTCCAATATACAAATCGCTGACTTTAGCTCTACACACGGAAACAAACTACTACCCATTCAACAAACAAAATACGCGTGGTTGCATTCATGCGCTCACCACTGCAATAAAGACGCCAAAACTTCTTCCTCGGCTCTATATCGAATAAACTTTACTATTTTAAGCTGGAAATGTAAGGGGAAAAGTAAAATAAGTTTGAAACATATAATTTATTGAAGTATCTATATTTTTATGGAAGGTCCTCTAACTCTTCCTCTAAAAGACCGTCAGTGTATCAGATTCATTTCCAAATAATATAACAAAGGATTCTATAACATTGTCTATTGGTTGTTGCTGGTGAGTCAGAAGTCAGTGTTTTCAGGACAGAGCGCATAACACTAACCCGCCACTCCTCCCGCCCACCACAATGCAGTCAAGGCCACACGCAGAGCTAAAATCCGCGATCTGTACTTATGACTGTTTTAGTATGTGCACCACTACTCTGATCAACAAAATTATTTGTATGATCTACTGTTAAATTTTTATTACCTAACCTGTAGATACATTTGTGTACTCACCAATGAATCAAATGGCAGCTAACAATAAAACCATATGAGATATTGTTGTATATTTAGTTGTTAATAATCATCTGGTTGTTTTTGGAATATTATTGTTTTGTGTTGTCATGGTGGCAATTTTGTAAATAAGTGATAGAATGATTAAAAACTATGATAAATGTTGTTCGAATTCAATTAGTATTTAATAATTTGGCGATGAGGATAATCAGGTAATTAGTTTTTTCAAGTTTTAGAACGTGTTTGTTTTTTTTTTTTTCAGTTATAACTTTTGGTAGGTAAATCCGCCTACTTCAATAAAAATCAAAGTTACCTTGGTACTGGTATATTCAACTAGGTAGGTGCATTACATTTCTTATATGGCAGATCAAAACATTACAGCTTTGACACACGCAATTTCTTTATTAATTAGTAAATTCGAGGCTGCGACAACAGGACAAATAAACAGAGCAGAAATAAATGAGCCTACATTAGGTGCAATAAGTTTTGATACTTTTGATGAGTCTAAGGAGACGTTTAGATGCTATAGGGAAAGACTGGAAAACTTTTTTGCTCTCAAGCTTGGTTCAATCGATGAGAATAAAGAACTGAAGGCCCGCATTTTGATTAACAGTATTGGGATCAAATATTATCAACTTCTGTCGAGTCTTACAGCTCCTGATATACCTTCTTCTAAGCCTTATGACAACTTGGTTACCTTGTTGGAGAATCATCTTTGCCCAGGCCCTAATGTTCATACGGAGCAACATAAATTTCTCTGCCGCGTTCAGTTACCCGAAGAATCTATTGCTGAATTTATTGCAGCACTTCGAAAATTAACAATAACATGCCAATTTACCTGTGAAAACAAAGATTGTGGAAAATCTATAGCAGATAAGTTTCTACGAGCGCAATTCATAAGAGGATTATACGATACATCAATCAGGGAAAAACTGTTACATGAAAAGTCTTTGATATTTGACAAGGCCTGTGAAATCGCTCTTGCTCTGGAAGCGTCAAAGTTGGGAAATTTAGAAATGTCTCGAGGCTCTAAATTTAATGAATCCATTAATAAAGTGTTTTCAAATGCTGGAGGTTCAGCCAGGAGAGAAGGAAAGCCGTCTACGAGAGGGAGCAACTCAATGCCTGCGAATGATGTAACTAGAATTAGAAAGTTTGATTTTAAAACTCTGGGAATCGATAATCTGTGTTTCAGATGTGGCTATGGAAACCACATTGCTAAGAATTGTAAGCGAGAAAAGTCAACATTAAAATGCCAACTTTGCAATCGGTTCGGTCATGTTTCTAAAGTGTGCATTCAATCATTATCTGGAAACGTTAATATGAGGCAGCAGAATGTATGAGAAATAGGTGAATCTGAACGTGGTTCTGAAGCAGAAACAGATCTTATAGATCGATTTGATGTCAACAAACTAATTGAAATTAATAACACCAAGAAAGTGTTGCTAGATGATTCAGTTTATAGTGCCCATTACAATAAGCGGCAATAAAGTAGTTGAGTTTGAAGTTGATTCTGGCAGTCCAGTTAGTATTATGAATAGTGAAGAATTCAAGAATTTACAGATAGACCATGCTTTGAAGAAGACTGATGCTCGTTTCAGGACTTATACAGGTGGAAGTTTCTCTCCTTTAGGAGTCACGAGTCCTGGTAGAATATGATGGACGAAAATCTGTAGAGGATTTATATGTTGTGGAAACATCTTCTGCAGCAATATTAGGACGTACATGGCTCCGACGCTTATACATAAGCATCAATAAAGTAGAATCGAGTACACCTGCTGAATATGATTTAGGATCAATAAAGCAAGAAATCGTATCATCCTACAGTGATGTGTTTTGAAAAGAAGATTGGAAAAATACCCAATTACAAATGCTCTATTAAGACAAAACCTAACATCAAGCCTGTGTTTTTAAAACATAGACATGTTCCTTACGCACTTCAAGAAAAGGTTGAAAAAGAACTTGAAGAACTAGAAAATCAAGGAATCATCACAAAAACTGAGTATTCAGACTGGGGTTCACCATTAGTAATAGTTCCGAAGCCTAATGGAGATGTCCGCCTTTGCATAGATTACAAAATGACTCTTAACCCCCAGTTAATGGATGCAAGATATCCTATACCTCTAATAGAAGATATATTCCATAAAATGAAAGGGGGAAAGTACTTTTGTACCCTCGACATTCACAAGGCATATCACCATTTGGAAGTTGATGATGAAGCTAAAGTATTATTATTACAGACTATTTCAAAGGTACGTTTTTAATGAATTGGCTGGCGTTTGGAATTAAAACAGCGCCCAATGAATTTCAGAGAGTTGTCGATAATGCAATACGCGACCTGAAAGGTAGTTTCCTATTTTGATGATAGTGTCATTCAGGGAACAAGTGTTTTAGAATGTAGGGAGCGTCTAGAGAAATGTTTGACCAGAATGAGAAAATTGAACCTCCACATCAATCTTAATAAATGCCAATTTTTCAAAAAGGAAATAAAATACTTAGGTCATGTAATTGGGGTCGATGGCTTAAAGAAATGCCCTGAAAAAGTTAAAGCAATAGTTGAATCAGCTCGGCCTACGAACACAGAAGAACTTAGGAGTTTCCTTGGACTCACTGCCTATTACTCATAGTTTATTCCAAGATCGTCTGAAATACCTCAGCCTTTAAACCAGTTGTTGCATAAGAATGTCAAATTCTGTTGGTCACGTGATTGTGAAAATGCTTTTGTAGAAATTAAAAATGAGATCATCAGTGACAGAGTGCTAGTTCCATTTGATTCAAGTCTTCCATTGAAACTTGCAACAGACGCAGGACCGAAAGGAATTTCAGGAGTATTATCTCATATCATAAATGGAGAAGAACACCCTATTGCTTTCATATCAAGATCTTTGACACCTGCTGAAAAAGGTTATTCACAGTTGGACAAGGAAGCACTGGCAGTGTTTTGGTCATTCAATAGATTTTACCAATATTTATTTGGCAGGAAGTTTACTCTAATTGTCGACAACAAACCTTTACAAACTATTTTCCATCCCAACAAGGCTTTACCTACTACATCAGCTACTCGACTTTTTTGGTATGCCGCATTTTTGAGTAATTTCAATTATCATGTGCAGCACCGGAAATCAGAGCAACATGCAAACGCCGATTACTTATCAAGAACTCCACTTCATACGATAATCGAAAGTGTATCAGAAGATGATCAAATGTTGGAACATACGATTAATTCTGTGTCATCTAGGACCGTGACTCATTCTGTAATTGTAGAAGAGAGCAAGAGACTAATAAGGATCCAGACTTGGCAAGGCTTAAACGGGACTTAATCAGTGGCAAAGATCGTTCGACAGACTTTCATTTATACAAAGGTATAATATTCCGAGGGCAACGAGTAGTAATACCTAAACAAATCCAGCACGAAGTGTTACAAGAGTTGCATGATACACATATTGGCATTGTTAAGATGAAAGCATTAGCAAGAAGATTTTGTTACCGGAAAAATATTGATGTTGACATAGAGCATACAGTGAGAAACTGTAAGGCCTGTTGTGATTTCAAGAATAACCCCGAAAAGGCTCCTCTTCATGTTTGGGAAGTTCCAGAGAAAAACTGGCAGCGTGTTCAAATGGATTATGCCGGGCCCTTTAAGGGGCATCATTTTTTAGTTTTGGTGGATGCTAAATCTAAGTGGCCGGAAATTAAAATGATCAACAGCTCTCCTTCCACTGGATCTACAATAACGATGCTACGAGAAATATTTTCTCGGAATGGCCTTCCAGAGATTTTGGTGAGTGACAACGCTTCAATATTTACTTCTTGAGAGTTTATAGATTTTTGTATCAGAATTGGCATTAAGCAAAGATTTGCCACCCGGCAACGAATGAGCGGTATGTTCAGATCCTAAAACAAAGGTTAAAATCGTTGGAAGAAGAAAAGGAATCATTGAGTCTGAAACTACATTCAATATTGTTTAGGTTCCGGGCTACACCTTTAGCTTGCGGAGCAACTCCTGCTGAAAAGTTTATGGGTTGGAATATTCGCACCAAGCTAAACCTTATCTTTCCCCCTTCCTCAGATAAGAACAAGGTTCAACAACCAGCATGTAAATCATTAAGGATTGGTGAGAGAGTACAAGTAAGAAATTATTCAGCTTCAAATTTCTGGCTATATGGAACTGTTGTTGAGAAACTTGGCCAAATCCATTATTTAATTTAATTAGATAAAAGGTACATAGTAAAACGTCATCTTGATCAAATTAGGAAATGTGAAGTAGATATTGAACTTAGGAAATCACAGGAAAACCTACTTCATTTCCAAACTTTTGCTAGGAGAGAACAGCCTGACTTCAAAAGTAACTTCACACCTAACGAAATTACAAGCAATTCATCCAAGAATACGTCTCAAGAAGTTAATGTTAAAGATGAAGTACCAAAAGAAGTGGATTGTCATGATCACCTGGAGCCGGATGAAGGCCAAGTTTTCCAATCACCAGAAAGAAACCCTCCACAAGCTCCCCAACTGAGGCGGTCAGATAGGCCTAGACGCCCAGTTATAAAATTGGAATTATAGAGAAAATAATATGTGCGGGAGAATTGTTGTATATTTAGTTGTTAATAATCATCTGGTTGTTTTTGGAATATTATTGTTTTGTGTTGTCATGGTGGCAATTTTGTAAATAAGTGATAGAATGATTAAAAACTATGAAAAATGTTGTTCGAATTCAGTTAGTATTTAATAGATATATGTACTAAAAAAAGTATATAATAAACTAAGTACCAAGAAAATAGAGATTTAATTCTACCCACAGTGATAAAAATTTCAAGCTTTGCCCAGCATCTAAAGTGTTTACCCTCTAGTGCCAGAGGAATTTTCAAAGTTGCTCCCTGCCATGTCAGAGGGTTTTATCAATTTCTACAATGTGCCATTAAATAATTCATAACTCTGTTATTTATTAACAACAATTAATGATTTAAATATCTAATTAAACTTTAATAACTAGTTTATTAAAATAACATATTAAAACATTGACTGCTATCATCCCAGAAGCTTACATATAAAGTAATTTGATTTAAACTTTCCTTATGACATTAGAAGACTGTTTATGACCAAAAAATTATGTCTGTCATCCAAAATGGCTCCATAGGTGACATCACAGTTCAATGTGCAGATTCGCGGGGTCAGCATGTACGCTGGTTTTGTCACGCACTCTGTGTCTGTAACGTCCGTAATTGCACCAAATACACATAAAACACTGATCGTTAGTTGTTAAAGCACATAAAATATTTATTTACATCGTTTGGAATGGCTGAGGCTTTACTGCTGGTCTTTATTGAACTTGTCAAATATAGTATAGTAATATAAAACAATAACATAAAACATTAATATAAAACAATAGTATGAATGTACAAGAACACAATAATATATGCAACATAATAATAAAACTGTACTAACGCTTAAACAGACTTGAAAGTCAATGAACCTGGTTAGCTAAGGCCGAAAACATGGGAATCAGAAACAAACTGCATGTCAAGGTCAAGTTGGAAGAACACAACACGTTCACTGAATACGAAGCTGCCTGGCCTAATGCTGAGCTCACACTGAGCAATATAGCAGTCCATAGCAAAACCCTGCAGTAGTGCGTGGTGCACAGCTGCGTTGCGGAACTTACCCCGCGGAACTACAGGGCCCGCACTGGATGTGTTCAAATAGCCTTACACTGTATATGCTTTTTTACTAAAAATAAATTTACGATTTTAAATTATTTGTCGTTTCTTTTTTTCTCTGGGCATCCTTATGCCCGTGATAAAAATAGGTGGGTTCCATTCAACCAATTTACTGTAAAGACAATTTAGTTATTAACAACCTGCTGAAATGTTACAAGAATTTGTTGAAAAATAAAAGTTATGACAATTTTACATTGATTAAAACAGCTGTTTTCTGACAGGTTTTAGAACCTTTTGTATCAAAATATAACTAAATATTATACAAACATACTATAATCATGATTTTTATGTAAAAGTATGTGTGTATGTAAAAAAATGAGAAGATAATCCTAAATGGATTTTTGAATTTTTTAATGAATTTTGTTTTTGAAGTCCTGTTGACATTGGCACTTCATGAATACTGTAGTTTTTTGGACATCCAGATTACAGGACTAGGCAGTAATATGGTTAAACACTATTGTTTGAAATATGCAATGTAAAAGTGTTATGTACATTAGCCTATTTAGGTTTCTACAGACTCCCCTTTTAGGTTGATAATATACTGACCTTATAGTATAGACTACAAGATCTAACACATTTTCTTTACTATCTTTTTTTATCGTCAACATTGCTCATTACAAGATACATTCAAGCTAACAACAAAATAGCAAGTAATTTAGGACAAGTAACAAAAATATATGTTGGAACAATAAATTACAGAATATTCTAGATCAGATAGGGAAAAATTGATTACTTACAGTGAACCCACAATGTGACACAAATTACTTGATGTGATTGAACAATATAAACAACCGATAGCCTTACCCTTGAACTCCCAAGTTTTTGCCTTGAACGATTTCTGTGATGGAATGGACTAAGCCACTAAATAAAACATGAAAATAACAACCGACGTAATTGCATACTGAACAGAATAAATAAACAAAACCTTGGGATAAATATTGATTGACCAATAGGGATGCAGAATTAAGCAGACTACAAAAAGGTGTTTAAGAAAAAGGGAAGGGGTAGACGGCTAGTGTCAATAACCTTGGTCCATTTAACAGCTGTTTTCATGTGCAGCTGATTGTTTTCAGAATATCGTCCTTGGTTCATGAGGTGAATGAAACGAAGGCCAGCTTTATAGCATAGAAAAAGGAACAAAGGAATCAATTTGTATCGTGATGGAATGGGACATACGTGATGTTAAAGAACGAAACACTAATTTTATTATATTTTATCCTGGTGTTGTGATATACTTAGTTGAGTTGTAAGAAGAATACCTAGATTGGTCGGGACTGGAATTGTAAACAACCATAACAAATAATATAACCTTAACTTTTACCTCTTCATCACACTCCTACTCGTTCATCATTTCTAGTTTTCGTATTTGAATCGAATTCCTCTCTCATATTCTATAAAGTTAGGTGCTCCTTGATGACGGTATTATAAGAATATTATCAAAATGACCATGAATTCAGCTTGTGTGAAGTCAATTAGAAGTTTGTTTTCTAAAAAATGGCTTACTAAGCATAATTGTGACATTTCAGTTAATAATATTGCCTGTTTGATAAACTTCCGGAATTATTCAGGTATGTCTTAAAAATAAAGAAGCATCTTTTAGACTTTGGTCAGTTGCTTTAATATAAATTGGCTATTCAATGTCAATAAAAAGAAATTTTAGTTAAAACAACAAATACATACTACCTCTTCTATGCCTATGTACTAAGTCCAAATTATTGGTAATTATGAACTTAATTGCCACCTCTGAAAATACGATTTCATATTGAAAAAGTGGTGAAATATGAGTTTATATCTCTTGAAGAGTTTGATTTCATCCTCGGAAAACTCGTTTTTTACCGAAAAATCGAAAAACTAGTTTTTTATCTGATAGTGACAAAAACCAACTTTTAAAAATCGCTATTTTTATCAATAAGTTTTTTTCATTTCTTGTGTTTTTTATGCTGAACTCTAATATTTAACTGTTTTTGTAGTAAAGTTATTTGTTCAGCTCGAAAATTCATTTTTTACTGACATAACCTAACTTATCCTAATTGTCTGTTTTTCAACAAAAATTTGTAATTTGCTTTAAATTCGAATGTTTGGTTGAGAAAAGCTCTAAAGGTCTACTGTAAAAATATCATTCCCAGGAAAGCGTTCCATGTAAATTATTTTTGTTCCTGCACTCTTTCCTCAAGCATCATATTCCAAATTTAAGTTCACTATGCTCTTCATTGCTGTACGAAGCCATTCCATAAATTATTATTAACTTCCAATATTTACTATGATGTGGCAAAATAGTAGCCTGTCAGAGTATATCGCTAAACAAAATGAAATAGTCATAATTCCTAATGCTGTTTACTGTCAAACATTATTGGAATGTACCATTGTTTTGTGAAAAAACTGACTTATTTTTTTATTTTTAATTTGATTTTAATAAATAATTGATTTTTCAGAAAATGTGGAAAATGATTCTTTAAACAATTTTTAAGATTAGGGTTTTTAAGGCTATTTATTTTGAAATGTTCAAAATACAGTAACTCCATTTCGAAATAGAAAATGATTTTCATTATATTTTTTAGATATACCAATAGTTAAAATAACATCTGCCAAGTTCAAATGTATTCAATCAAACTATTTTTGAGCTATGATTTTTTTTATTAAAAAATACATGCCAAATAAGTGAGATAGCATATCATGATTTCTCATATGGTGCACTATGTGAACTTGTGTTTGCTTGTTTTGTATATGCAGTCTTATCATTCCATAAAGTCATGACAACCTTTCACGAAACATCCTTTTTTTATTCAATAATTTAATATTTATGAAACGAACCGTTTATAAATTCTTATTTTCTATCGTCATTTGATTTTCTCTAGGTAAGTTTACATTGTTGATCTGTTTAACCATAATATTATTACGTTTATCTTTGTTTAATAGTGTTTTCCATCACCATTCTTACTATTTATCGTACATTTACTTATTTGTGGTCGTAGTATTTATTTTACTGTCTTGCCATAGCTTCATTTAAAGATATATTGTCAGCACAGAGACTCAACATTATTGATTTGACACTGAATGAGGTAAGTAGTGTGTATATTGGTTGTACTTGTAATAATGTTTAATGATGACACTTTTTAATAAGTAGAACCATCAGGGTTTGACACTCAATACTAAACAGTCCTTACACTTCACCACTGGCCATATATGGTGGCAAGTTGTGCATGGTTCAGCCTGGTGTGGAGACAAATGAAATAACAGTGTCGAAGTAAATAACAGATAAACATCAACGATATTTTGGACATTAAGTTACTGTACCTTGTAAGTACTGTACTGTTTCTACCTTAATAATAACTGTACTACCTCCATACTAATTCAGCATGATATACTGGGAAGTACTATATTGCATGTTTACTTATTTTTATTTTATTTTTAATTTTCAATTTTAACTGAAGATAATAGTACAATTTCTTCATAAAACCTGTTTTATGCTTATCATATATTTCTTATAGTTGAATATTTTGATACTTCAACATCCTCATAGTCAACAAAGTGTCGATCTATCAAGGTTTTATTGCAAAAAATGTTAAATAATGTTTAGTATATCCTAAACTGTGTCATAATATATTGTGGAAGTAATAAAGTCAAATTTTCTATTTCCATGTGACTACAATAATAATAAAAAAAAAAATAATTTTTAAATATAGTAAAATTTTATACTTACAGCTGCTCCCAAACGGTTTTACCGCAAAACTGGTATCCTGAGAAGTGATGGGAACTTTGAGATAACTTTAGATCAAAGAAAATTAAAAACACCAAAAGGGGAAATTTTCAAAGTTGATAATGAGGCGTTGGCATTGGCAGTTGCTACCGAATGGGACTCACAAAAGGAAGTGATACAAAGGAGCAATATGCACTTGGTGAGATAACTTTTTTGAGATATAGTTTACTATGGTTTGAAATTCGAGATATTAAAGTCTTTAGGAAAAGTATTATTTATTTCTTATTTTTTCTATAAAACACAAACAGTGAGTATCTTTAATGTATTATTTACAATATTTTACTTTTATATTGCAATAGTTTTTGTCCATTTAAAAGTTATAAGAATCAAGACTTAATAGAATGTTGAATAATGGAAGAACTGTGTTCCATAAATAGTTGCAGATACTTTAACAAAACTGAATATGCTGAACATAACATCTATTTACTTTTACAGCTTACACAAACCCTTTCTAAAACAAAAAACCTACATATTCATTGTAAAACACATGTAGAGATTTACTACTATACTCTACCAATCCACAGAACTGAAAAAACACCATCATCATTGGTAAGATTAAATATGTACAACATGTTTGCATAATATGTCAAATGTAAAATCAAACAACTGTGAAAAAGACATTTCATTTTTGGCCACAATACAGTGCTTGTTACACTCTCTGGCTGAAGTATTATACCTGGAAAGATGAACAGTGAGGGTTGGGCGTTGGGCAGTGAGGGTTGGAAGATGAAACGTATACATACAGGGTTGGGCAAAAGACTGGAATATATTTATTATTTTTAAAACTATTGAAAGAAATATAATGAAACTTTGTAGTTATATAAAAGTCGATATACCAAACATTTAGACATATTTTATTTGGTTTTTATACAAGGGGATGGTGCATAAGGAAGTCTTACAAAATTCAAATGTAAGCCTATCTCGAGTTATACTTGATTTTAAAGGTCTTTGTTTGTACAAAAGTCCAAACCTGAGGTCAAAAGGATGACCCAGTCAAAAAATATATCTCAAATAATTTAATGTCATATAACTGACACTGCTTAAAAACAAGGATAAGATAGTTATTAGCTATTGCTGCGCACAGCTATGATTTAAATGATAGAATATGATTTAAATTCATTCATTTTTACACAAAAATATGTAACAAATTATTATAATAATTTTCTTAAAATAGTTTTAGGGTATATCTACTGCCAAAAGGATTTTAATAATTTGTCTTATTTTTATTACATAACATAGTTATTTTTATAACACAATCTTTCATTACCATTGTTAACAATCAGCAACATGCTCAAAAACAGGGACCTCAAACAGGTATAAATAAATAGCTGTATAACTGAGAAGAATTTGTTACATGACAGTAAATTCTTTTAGTGGCTGTATTTCCAGACTGGGTTATCCTTTTGTATAAGGGCATGTACATAACTAAAAAGTTTCATTACATTTATTTCAATAGTTTTGCCCAACCCTGTATATACTTTTTTCATTTGCTTAGTATAAATTGATTTCTAATGCTACTGAGAATGAGTATAATTTTACGATATTAATTATGAATTTAACTATCCATTCATCATTTTCAAACTAGTAATAGAAATATGTATTTGTAATGCGAGTTAGTTTTTATCATTTTGTTTTCATTATTTTTAATGACTTCAGTCATCAGATATTTTTTTCTTTCATTTCATTATACTGTTACAATAGTTAGTTGTTAAGTATATTGAGAGGGGGTATAATGCTATAATATAATTATATCTTGCCTCAAGATATAATTAACCTCTCGCCACAGTGAAGTATCATTTCCAGCTGATCAGGAGGAGTCGTGACTGATATGTGAGTTGAAACACAATGTGACTGGTATGTGAGTTAGACACAATGTGACTGGTATGAGTTAGGCACAATACTAATCCTGTCTATGAAGTCAAACTCAACATTTATACCAGCAAATTAAAGTGAATAGGAATGGATGACGCTAATTATGTTGCAGAGAATGTGTTCTGATACAATAAGAAAACAGGTTTGTTGGAGTGGCTAAGGAATTATTTATGTGAATCTGATCAATACCTTACCATTTCCTTCTCTGCACTTCTATAAACAGTATACTTGATCAAAAACTCGAAGTCTCTACTTTAATTCAACTGTTTTACATTTTGTCAACATGTTTATCTGTTTGTAACACGATCACAGCCCAACATATCACCAATTATTATTAAACTTGGTATGTAGTTACTTGATAAAAAGGCAACAATAAACATTAACTTACAACTTGCCTTCATGAAACATTGTATTGATTTCAAAATGGTGGTCATAAAAAAGAAATGCTGCTCTATTTTGTACCAAGAACAAACTTTACCATCGTCTATGATCAGCTGCCTCACTGTAGAAAACATTGAATCTTCAATAGCTGTGGTCTGCTCAATTATTGTAGACCAGAAACTAGCAGTTTTTTAACATGCAGAAATGTATAAGCTTGTTCATTCTCATGTTGGGTGCAGATTGTCTGTTGTAGAATCAAAAACTATGAATTTAAATAACAAAATATTTGTTTTTTACTCTTTGAAAGTAGTATAATTTAAACATTAAAGTACCGGGAGACTGAGCTTCCCTCTGTTGAATTTTTCAAACTGAAGAGGTAGCATCCATATCTCCCAGAGGATCCTGAGGATCATTTGTTGTTGCTTTTCTTTGTAGGGTATTAATAAAATTTCATTTCGGAGGTCTTCCGCGTTTACCTTTAGCCACTTAGTGGAACTTGGCCTGCGGCCTCGTGGGGGAGTTCGGCCTGCGGCCTCGCCAAGATGCTTTGCTACAGGCCCCTTTGTAGAACTCGGCCTATGTCTCACGGGGGAAGTTTGGCCAGCGGCCTCACCAAGGCACTCTGCTACAGTCCCATCTGTGGATCTCGGCATTTCGCCTTGTGAGGAAGATCGGTCTATAGCCTTGCCAGGATTCTTAATCAGTATGACCATGAATTTGGGTTTTTGGGGCAGTGGAGCCCATAAACATAGTCTTTTATAAAATCTGATAACATATAAGTAATTAAGAGAAGAATACCTTTAATTTGATACCTCATTTGAGTGTATTACTTTAACAGTACCCAATGTTGGGTTTTTGAGTTTATTTTTTATTTTAGAGGGGACACAGCCCTTAAATGTTGTCTCTTACAAAATGTAGTTAGAGATTTAAGAGATAAATACCGTACCTATATTTTAATACCTCACTTTCTGCTAGAAGTTGAAATGGCTCCATATTATTTTTTCTGCTAGAAGTTGATAACACTGGACGTCTAGGAGCCTATGAGGTAGAAATCAGAATTTTCCTAGAGTTGAGACCGATGCCAATCGAGTTCTCGTGGTCGTAAACTCCTCAAAAAATTATAATCCTTGGAGCTAAAAAATGTCGTCCAGATGTTGCTTGTTTTCGATAATCTTAATATATAAAAATGAGTACCTGAAATTCCTTGTCATTCCATCAATTGACAGTGCCTTAACAGATTTCCTTCATCTTTTTTAAAAGTTACTTAATTTTTAGTAAAATGTTTCTAAAGAGAGAAAAATGAAAAATCAGGAGGAAAATTTTGGAAAATTAACTGAAGTGTTTTATAGTTTGATTTGTTTACAAACTGTAAGTTTTATTGTAGAAAAATTTTGATTTGTTTGATCCTGTGAAAATCTATTGGAAAAAATTATTTATAACTTAAGTTAACTTAGGCAAATTTACATTGACTTTCCTGGGGTGTAAGGCCTTAGCATAGTGAGAAAAGGTACTCCCAATGAATTCAAGGTATCAAGCAGAATGTCCGTTTATTTTGACATGCATACTTAACATTGGTCGGTAGCGTAGTTGGTTCAATCCCAGCTTCATGTGCTAAAGGTTCTCAGTTAACTTACCATTTTTAAATCTGAAAATTTATTTGTCTGCAAGTTGCTGGCTCTCAAGATTAGAAGCATATTAATTATTATTTTTTTTCTAAACAAGACATAATCATTTATACAATTCATTTCAAATTACAAATTGTCATTTAATTTGATAAGCTAATCAAACATTTGACACAAGTTAATTAGTTTTAGAAAATGCCCAAAATAAGTTACATACTTAAATTCAAATTACATATATATATTTAGAGACATATTATTTACATACATATTCATTCTCAAGAAGACTACCATTTACAAATTACACAAGTTAATTATTATTAGAAAAATGTATGAGAAAATATTTACATTGGAGGATCAATCCATTCCTCGAGCAGACAACAAAATTGGAAATAATTTCAAAAAATTTAATTACAAATTATTACAATTTTGTTGTATAAGTCATCAAACAAACATTACTGAATTTAGATACAAATTTAGAAAACCATAACATTATCAAATCATACAATTATTGCCAATATCTTAAAATATAGAAGATACAAATACAAGGTCTTACATGTTGACTTCCTACTATGGCCGGTACTTCCACGCTAATAGCTTTCTTCACCTGCCAAAACTAACTTGGACTGTCCACATCGCTTCCGTATCATTACCGGCCTCCCGTCAATTGCTACCCTCGTCGTCTTCCGATTGGTTAACCCCGTTTTAATTGGCGTTTTTTAAACAAGTGATGTTTCTGCAACTTATTTGTATAGAATTACATAATTACCAATCTGGAGAGATGTTTTCAAAACAACTGCTCATTGGTAATGGCAAAATTCCTGTTGATGCATTGTGAGGATACATTACATTCCCTAACAATTGTTGTCAATTTACTGAATCTAAGGCTGAACTCATGGAAATGGTATTCCCAAACCTTGCTCTGAATTACAATGATCAAGTTTGGTTGAGCGAACGTGTTATATTGGTTGCAAAAAACGTTATGTTAAAGAAATAAATTTTCAAATTAAAAATAAGATAGTTGGCGATCTAAAACATACAAATCGGTTGATTCTGTCACCAACACAGATGATATTGTCAACTATCTCATAGGATTTTTTAATTTACTTGAATTGCCCAGTTCACCACCTCATAATCTGCAATTGAAAGTTGGTGCGGTAATCAATGTGTTGCGGAATATTAACCTACCAAGGCTTTGTAATGGCACTAGGCTTAAAGTAAAAAAATTTATGAACAATGTGATCAATTTTGAATGGAAATTTAAAAGGGGAAACCGTTTTCATCCCATTTATTCCCATGATTTCTAACGATTCGATTTTAAACGGATACAATTTCCTATCTTGCATTTGCCATGGCTATAAATAAATCACAGGGGCAATCGTTATCTGTATGTGGCATAAATCTTGAAAATCCATGTTTTACACATGGGCCTGTTCTCGAGTTGGAAAACCATCATCATTATAGTAATGCCCCAGAAAATTGCTCTGGCTATTGGGATATAAATAAATAGTCCTTTCTGAGTGAGCTTAGTTGCACTACACTCATTCAAAATCCATATTCGCCCATATCTTGATGATCGGCATCTTAAGAATAAATAAATAAAAAGAAAACTAAAAATTTTGTGTGCAAAAAGTCGTTGCAAAAAGGATTTTTATTTGAAATATTTTTATATTCATCTATTCTAATTTAAAATGAATACTCATGAATAAGACAGAGCAATGCCTGTCGGGTCAGCTAGTAGGATATAAATACGTTAATTAATAAGGAGTAAAAAGAAAAACAGTGATAGTGAAAAAAACCATCTGAAAAAGTATATAATTTGGTAACTATTCACAAACACTTGTTCAAAAAAATAGTAAAATATTAAATAATTCCACCACATATGGACAAGTAAGTAAACAAAACACACATTATCTTATAAACAATAAATTGTTAAATAATTCCCACACGGGACGTCTAGAAACCTCTGGGGCAGAAATCATAATTTTCCCAGGGTTGAGACCGGTACCAATTGATTTCTCGTGGTTAGAAAGCCCATCAAAAAATTAAACATCCTAGGAGCCAAAAAACATTTTGTCCGGACGTGGCTTGTTTTAGATAGTAAGATTTGTAAAAACAAGCTTAATTCAGTATTATTGTTTTTTTTTAATTAAGAAACATTGTTTGATAGTATGATGTTTATCTGATAAAAACAAGCGTTAGAAAAAACTGTACATTGTCTATGGGTCAGGGTTTATTTATTTCCAGTGTCAATAATTAATCAAATTAATAACTTTCCATCCACTGAAGGAAATTAATTTGAAAGGTAGATGTCATGATTGATCAATTAAATTCCATGATGCCATAAGAAGCAAAAAACACTTAATTAAAATTTTTTTAAATCTTGTAAAATCATTAGTAAGTGTTCAGTATACCATCTCAGTTCTCCAAGGAATTGATGAAGGAAATTAATTTATTGATTTGAGAAAATAAAAACTTACTATGACTTCTTTTCTGTTTGCAGACTGCTCTGTGTAGTACCGTCATAGACAACCCAAATAACAATACCAAGTTTGATATGGTTCAACATATCATTTCGTACTTAGACACGGACACAATTCTTTTTCATTCCAAGGTATGTTTCTGGGCTATTATTTGTTTGTATTTGAGTTACCAAACTGTAAAAAGCCTTTTTTCATAAGTATTTGAAAGCAAGATACTCTCTTTTAGCAAGGTCAGTTTTGTCTCTTTTAGTTTTAAGTACCCTTACACTAAATTCTGCCTGTATTTAGATCAAATTCAAAAGGCGAGGCAAGTAAATCTTTTTGAGGCAAACATTGGCAGATATAAAATGTAATAAAAGATAGTTTTATACTATCACCATCTATTCATAGAGTGGACTGGCTGTATTTGTCCATTGCAAGTATTCTTTTTGGTAAACTGATATCATGTAACTAAATAAAGACAGGAAATTCTATTTCAAAATTCATTTTGAATTTTTCTCCTACTATAAAAAAAGGACAGAGAACAGATAAGTCTAACTACAGACCAATTTCACTTTTGCCGACTATCTCCAAGGTGTTTGAAATTATTATTCTTTCAAGACTTTAGCATTTCTTTTATTCAAACAATCTTTTATCTAACTCACAGTATGCCTTCAAGAGGGGCTGTTCAACATCCAATGCTGTATATAGTGTTATCCAGACGGTTTTGGAGGCCTTGGACCGATCGCAGTTTGCTGGGGCGAATTACTGTGATCTTTCCAAGACTTTCTACTGTGTGAGTCATCCTACTCTATTGGAGAAGCTTCAAAGGTATGAACTGAGAGCTAATGCCTTGTCTTTGCTTACTTCATATCTATTGGGTAGAAAGCAGACGGTATCTTAATAGGTAGTGAGAGGCCTCATGGGGATTGGCTGCAGATAATTTCGGGAGTTCTCAAGGCTCCATATTAGGGCCTTTTCTTTCTGTGTACTTAAACGACTTACCTTTGAATATTGATTCTAATATAGTTTGTTATGTAGATGACACTACTTCCATTTTTTCTAATCCTGATATAAATGTCCTTGAAGTTAGAATGAATGTACATCAGTTTAATTAGTCTAATTGTCTACATTTAAATGAAGGTAAGAAAAAAAATCATTCTGTTCTCCCTATATTCCCATCACTTTGGTTTGTTCAGTGTGAATGTTATTAGACCATCAGAAACTGCTTTGCTGCTAGGTATTACTGTGGATGAACATCTAAATTGGTCAAAGCATGTAGATTTCCTCTGTGCAAAATTGTCATCCATGATATTATTTGTATTCAAAGTATTAACATCTGTGGTCTCCAGGGAAATCCAGCTTCAAGTATGTTATGCCTATGTTTATAGCAGAATTAAATATGGCATTTGCTTTTGGGGCTCATCAAGTAAATATTAAGAGTGTTCAGGTTCCAGAAGAGAATAGTTAGAATTATGTGTAGAGTAAATTTTAAACACCAATGCAAGCCTCTTTTCCAAGAATTAAATATTCTGACACTACCGGGCATTTATATCCTTGAAGTGTTGTTTTTCATTAAAAGGAATAGTCACTTATTCATAGAAAAACAAAGCTGATCACTTGTACAACATTCGGAACAGAAACGATATGACGTATCCCATTCAAAGGCTTACACTTAGAGAGAAGGGTCTCCATTATTCTGCTTTATGATTTTCTAATTCTATACCTCAACAACTAAATATTGCTATTCTTATTTGAAACAAAATAGATTTTTGTTACTTTCCATATGTATAAGAGTCATATCCATCCCTCACCACTTGAGCTGGTTCTGGCTGCCTCTTGAGCTTTTTTTTAAAGAGGATGAATCGGACTTTGTACACTGGACATATTTTGTTGTTGTTTTTAAATTCAAATTTTAAGTTTCTCAAAGTATAGGAAACATAATTTACTAAAACGGAATTAATTATTTTCAGTGATATTCACCAATTTCAGATCTGTTAAAGTATGTCTATAAAATCTTAATGAAAATTATTTCACTACAAAATAACAACTTTTGTTGTTTAATTCAGTACTGTAGGAAGTATCTATAATAGTGAATATGAGCATCAACCAGAAAGTAACAAAACAATGTTTTTGAAATGTGTAGGAAGAGCCTGCTTTGTACCAACTACAGCAGACTGAGTGGCAGCCACATATTGACTGGTTCTGTCAAAGGTTTGGGGTGACCCTTGAGCCCATCACAGACATAGGAGCACCTCATGTCTCTGCCGACTGTAAAGCCGCACTTCAACGTCACTTGTCATCTTATAACTTTGCTGCCATACATGGTACAATTTTGCAGAAAACACTTTAAGCCAATCTCTTTAGAAGTTAGTCAAATTGAGAGATGAAGGTGGCTGTAAAGAATCATGAAATAAACCATATACACTTGCTTTTGTTATTGAATCATCATGTACGTGGTTATTTAGCATTTAGTCAAGATTAGCACTGAGTGCAAATCCCATCTTTTGACAAAACGGGAACATTTTTAAATGGGAACATCTTTAAAATAGGCTAATCCTATCACCTGACAAAATTGTAAATTATCCACTTAAAATCTATAATGGGTGTAAAATTAAGTGTTTGTTATATGGTAAGATTTGGTCTTAGTAGGGATAGAAAAATATAATAATTAACTTATGTATATTATTTGATTACATACAATTTTTTATAAATTTCGATTTAATTTCTAAAAGCGTTAGAAATATTTTAATTGTCTTTAAGGAGCATAGTTTGCAATTGATATTGTCATGATAGTAATAATAAACCCTATCTCAAACATGCAAATATTTAGAATTATAATAGTAATTATCAACTTATATCTACTTTTAACATCTTTATATAAAACAATGAAATGAATAAATAACATGTAAACGTCTTTACTTAATCAGGAAAATTTGGGACAAGAAGTGCCTTCTTCAACTTAACCTGAAGGGAATTTGCGAAGCTGCTTTTTGTTAATGCAACTCCTCCCTTATTTCAAGACCAATTTTAACTTTTGAATTGTCAAAAACTATGTCCCTACTTGTAATTGTGAATATTGGTATTCATTTTAAAATATTTTCATACTGAAGGGTATGGGAAGCTTTCCAAGTACATTTTCCGTCATAACTATAACATAACTAAAGAGATTTAATCCTCTCCCAATCACATTGTTCTCAAGCACTCACGGCAGAACAAGACCTTATTATTTCACCAAACTCTAGTTCACCTGCGTAGTGTTGTGCCGCACGCTCGTATTCGCTACAGCTACTATTTTAATCTAATTTAATTATTATATTTAGGCCTATGATAAATATATTGTAACAGTAACATGTAAAAAAACATACTAGTAATTGAGAAATCTCCACTCCTTTAGCTTGATGGTAGGTCAGAAAGCAGGGATGTTTGCAGAATGTAGTATCACACTGTTTACAGGTGAAATAGCTTCTGATAGAATTACCAGACTTAGTTTTTTTCCACTTTTACGGCAAACAACACAAACAGTTGTATCTGACCGTTTTTCAAGAACATGGGGGTTTTTGGGGGATATTATACCTACAGATAAGCTTTGTTTTCTTCCTAAACGCTTATGCGAACTGAAGTTCCCAATGAGTGTTCGATAAGCGATTGATGAAACTGTAATAGTGTATTGCCATGCTTGTTTTTAGATGGCAGGTTTGTTAGTTTGTAAATAATAAAGGAATTTACAATTGCAGTGTTTATAACAAAATGAAATAGGTACTTCCACCATTTTTTCGATGGCCTACCAAAGCTGTAGTAACTGTGAAACTGATCCACTCGATCTACTCCGTACATATTTTTTGTATATTGAGAGACAACCTGTGGATAGTCTATTTGTATAGTTTCATTCCCTCTTCCTGTTCTTCTGTCTATTTGTAAAATCACGTTTGGATTGGCATTAGTAGAGAGAAATTAAACCTCCCTGTTATCGCGCCAAACAGGAACTACATGCCGCTTTGCCTACTCACACTATAACCCCTTTTTAGTTTCAAAGACTTAGGTTTTATTAACTCTACTAGCCACCCGAATCTATTTACACAAACAGTTCGACACGAATAAGTATCTCTTTGTTGTAATAAATTTGCCAATTGAAAAGATGAAAAAAATTGTCATAATAAATGTGGTGATTTTTATCTAAAAATGGTTCAACTACGTCCATAACAACTTGCTCACCTAATAAAAGTGTATTGTTTTTTTCTTCCTTTTGACCACTTATGTGAAAGTATTGATTTATTTTTTTGTACCTACGCAAAGTCATAGCTTGTTGAACAACGAGACACTTTATAAAATATCCGATAAAATAATCGTCAATCTGTGGTAAATCATAAATCCCCAAATGTGAAACTGGCGACCAATGTGGGATCAGGTTTGTTCGCAATTTTTTGTTTTTCAACAGCAAACGCATTAGTATATTCAATGATGTTTTCGAAAAAAACTATCTCCACCTAACAATAAATTAAAATACTGTAATCCAAACAAACTGAACCTGTACAAGTAAAGAGTGACACGGGCCATAATCACCGCAAAACTGATTTGGTTCAATGTAGTTTATTATGGGAAACCAGGGAGGAGGCATACGAACTGTTGTTTGTGCGCGACCACGTGCAGTCTGAACGACAACTGTAGGTTCAGGGTTATCGACACTGTCTGACTCACATTTACTTTCAATATGTCACCACAATTATTTATATCACTAACACTAGAATAATCAGTTGAATCATTGCCAGGCATACTTATTTCTGTATCAATCTCACTATTCACGAAGAGAACAACCGTGTTCATACATGTTTACTACTGTATTAATGTAAAAATAATAAATAGACAATGGGTTACAAGCTCAACAATGTGATAAATTGGTCTCAGATGTGAGTGAATCATCATAGTTTAAATTAGAGCTGCAAGTGTGCAGCACCTGACAGCTAGTGTCGATAAAACAGAGCATGCCGATTGACCGACAGTGGCATCCAGCCGTAAGACCAAGTCAATATTTTTGATGCCTTATGACCACGAGAGGGTTAAGTTTATCAAAAAGTTACATCTGTTCAAATGTAAATAATGATGTTTTTAATATTGCGGGGGTTATAGATCTTTCGTAATGTTAGAGAGAATAAGTTTGATTGAAAACTTTAAGAATAGGGTGATTATTAAAATTGGGTGTTTATATTTTTAAATAGGCAAAAACACTAGTGCAGTAAATGAGCTACTATAATGAATTTATTATTATGATTTTACTTGATACAGTTTACTACTAATATTTGTAGTCAAAAGTCACAGACTGAGGCTAAAAGCTATGGTGTCACGAGTGCAGCACAATCTATCAACCATTACTGAGGCTGAAGGCTGAGATTACAAGAGTCAAGTCTGGCATGTGAAGTATACAGGAGTTTCCCCTAGTAACAAATTAATCATTGAAATGTTATCACTAAAAATTTAATGAAAATTATAACAATATATAACCATATTATTATGATAAGTTTTCAACCACTAAACTACCAAACATCCATATTCTTAAAGTTTTTAAATTTGCTTGCAAAATAAAAACATCTTTCCTTGAGCCACCTCTTAACAACAACATTAAATGTTCCTAAAAGAACAACAGATGATTTGAAGAAAGTTTGTCAAATAATTAAAAAGTTATAAGCTTGGTACAGTTATAATTTTTGAAAATATAAAATGTTCCTTGCACTATTCTCTTGGCCATGATTCTAAAATACATCTGACAGCCTTCTATTGTCGCTGAAAACATTTCATGCCCACCCTTAGACATGAGTTTCCCCATAGAAGAATGCCACATTGCAAGTATTAATAATAACAAAAGAGAATGATTCACATTACCTCTTAGTTTGGTAAAAAGAAAATACTCTTGTCTTAAGCCCTAGCAATTTGACACTCTTTATTTTCATTTGATGGCACTTAGGTCAAACAAGATATAGGAGGGATTAATCTTTAATTGATTTGCACGAAACAATACCTCAGCCATTTTCCTCATTCTTTAAACATTGATATTATTTATTCTATCAAAATACAGTAGACTTTTGATAATCAGACAGTTACGGGACTGGTGGGGTGTCGGATTACCAAATGTTACCTTAATATCATTGTATAACTTGAGAAAATCAAAGTTGGTCAGTAGCATAGTTGGTTCAATCATGTGCTTAAGGTTCTCAGTTCGATCCCAATCAGAGTCAATACATTTTGAGAAGGATCAGCTGATAATCACCGGCTGTTCATTTGTCATTGGGCTATTAATAATGACACTTTCTAAGGAATAGTCAGCTTTAGTTTGTAACAATGACTACATTCTTACATATGAGACGCCGACACAACATTGTTGGTATTTTAAGGCAAATATGAATATGAGTGTAGTCTGGTTACAAACTGAGTTCAACTGTTCCTCAGAAAGGGCAATTTATTAATAGCCCAACAGCCAGGGCAACTAAGAGACCTACAGTTTTACGTGGAATCCGAACCACGTAGTACTGGTCTGATTTTCAGCTGATTGACAAGCCTGATACTCAGTAATCTTCCCCACACAACATCCGCACAATGATAACCACCCAACATGGACACCCCAGACTTCTCTAGTAGTGTCCACACCAATAGCAACCATTGAGCGGACACCATGTTGGTATTAAGAGGACCGAGCATCCAACCTATCGCCTACAATCTCCCAAACACTGTCCCCAAGTAGCTGGGTTACAGCACTGCGCCACCAGTGCCGACAAGCTCATCTACACTTATCACACTCATTCGAAATCCATATTCGCCCATATCTTGATGATCGGCGTCTTATGACTAAATAAATAAATACGAGTAGTTATGATGATTTTTAAGCACAATCTATTGAACTACAAACATATCAATGAATAAAATAATTCATTTATGCTTTAGTATTTTTATAAGTGCGTAGTCCACATACTACCATCTAAACGTGGAAAAATATGTGCTAGTCCTCTGCTTTTTTTCACGAAAACATTCGGTGATGGCATTTAAAAAAATATCTTTTAACATTAAAACGTTGCTAAGGTCAAGTTGACGTTCCTCACACTAGCGTATCTAAGTGTTGGCAGCTGACATAGCTTGGTCACAGCTGATCACATATTCCGTCTCCACGGCCTCCACAATAATTGTGTTGTCTTGTGTAGTCCCCTTGTATCGTCTGTACTACACTGAACAACTGAATGCAGCAAGAAACTAACGGAAATACTTTTATGTGATGCGGAAGATGCGTTAATCTTGTCGAGACTTGAAACGTTTGCACTGTACCAAGTACAGCCTAGTTTGGTGATTCAGACAGTCTAAGACTACCGAGTGAGTAGGACAATCGTGAGTCAATTGTACATCCAAAAAGTCTTTTCAACTGAGTGATGTGTAGCTTAATTATTATGATTTTCTATCAATATTTTACCAACAACAAACAAGACATACCGTATTGAGTGATTAGTACTGATAGAATTTCAAAAGTCTGTAGAGGGTATATATTTGTTTTATCAAGTAAGCAAAATGAAGAGCTGGTTTAGTTATTTCTTTACGCCTTCTGTTATTTGGTATGTAAGTGTTGTTTACAACCATTTTGTTGAGTAAATAAATCAGAGTAGCATCTGTTTGATGCTACTCTGATTTATTTACTCAACAAAATGGTTGAAAGAATCTTTTTAAGAATTATCAATGAGAGAACAAATTTGATAATAAAGCATCTCAAGGTAAGAATAAGGAATAATGTTTAATACAAATAGAAAGTAATTTTGATTGATTTAAATGCTACGCCTAGGTTTTTACAGTGTGTTAAAATTCTTGTAGTTTACTTGTATGAATTGTGTCTAGTTCCGTTGTCTGAAAATTTAGTTTTACGACTATTATTAAATCTGATGACATTGCTCAGGAAACTTTCACAGTCTATAGCTAAAATCAAATGCCACTGCGTGCAACATATCCACAATTTAATCTGAAAACTTAAGCCGCCGGTGTCAAAACTACAATCTATTTTTTATGGTATATAATAGATAGTACCTTGAGGCAGTTGTCACTGGAAAATATAGATTCTAGTTAACCACAATTTGTCTAAACACTTTTAACATTAAATTCAAACAGTTTTTGCAATGACAGTTAACATTGAATAGTGTTTTTTCTTCCATTTTTCAGATTTTCCATTTTTTGCAATTAATAAAACACAATTTTTATAAAAAAATTAATTTTGTTTTTAGAAAATTTTCTAATAAAAATAAAAAGTGCATACAGAAAATATTTAGGATGTATATACTCGTACTTAACATTGCACCATACCAAGTCCAACCTATTTTAGCAAGGTTGTAGTGGGTCACCAGCAGTCAAGGTGTAAAACAACTTATTAATCCTTTCTGAATCTTTTTTAAAATGGTTCAGATGAGAACAGTACTTTTAGTTCTATTTTACGGGAGATGTTAGATGAAACATACACAATAATGCAAGAATTACCTCTTCCGTCAAAATATATTATAGTCTATTTTCACACTTATAGAAATATTAAGCAGACGTAGCTGATAAATTAGACACTGAAACAAAATATCGACCCACTTCAAGTTGAAAACATGAATGTTTTGTTGTATTGCTCTTGAAAAAATCCTACTGTTTCTGTTGGTCTAAAAAAAGTATATATTTATATTCGTAAGCAATGTTATTTTTATTTTAAAACTTAACTATTAATGATAAACTAGCTTCTAATAAACATTGTTCTGTGTAATTGCAGGCTTTTTGTTTGCCATTGAAGCACTTAAATCTGCCATTCTTACTTGTGCGTGTGTCGAACGCACGATAAGTGTAGATAAAGCTGTATTGCTATCAAGACTAGAAGAAGAATACCAGGTAAATTGATGAATACAAGTAATCTTGTTTGCATGAAGTTTAATTATGTTTAACTTTTACAACTAATTTAGATTTTTACTCCCTTACCCATGGATGGTAAGACAACATTTTGTAAGGCAATGTTAAAATATTATGCAATCTCTGTTTGGATAATTGACATAATTTTTACATATCAACTAGTTTTATTTTTTTATTTTATTTTTTATTCTTTATTTGTAGTTTCCTCAAGAAATACAATGGCGTCAGTATTTATATACAATTTACATTTGTTATTTCTTCCATTCCAAAAATTCTTCCAAAGTGTAAAAAGGGTTTTCAATCAGCCAGGCAGTCAGGGCAGTCTTCAGTCTTGTTCCTGTCAGGGCCCTAATTTCATCTGGCAGAAGATTGTGCAGTTTCCGGCCCATGTATACTGGTGTCTTCTTGTATAGTGTGAGGTGATGTGGCAAGGTGTAGTGTGAGGCATATCTGGTGTTGTAGTTGTGGGTATTTGAGCTTTGTAGGAGAGTTTTAGCATCAACATACAGCACAACCTCTTTTATGTAAAGGGAGATGATTGTCATTATTTTTAATGATGTAAAGGCTTCTTTACATGTATCTAGATGGTTTAGACCGGCCAGGATTCTTACAGCTTTTTTTTTGCAATATAAGGACACGACGTATGTTTGTTACTGTCGACGCCCCCCAAACAGCTAACCCATAGCATAGGTGTGATTGAAAAAGTGCGTAATAGGCAGTCATTGCAGTTTCCAGATTACCTGTTTGTGTGATGCGTTTTAAGACATACATGCATGAGCTGAGCTTGGCTGTCAAGGCATCTACATGTTGAGTCCAAGAGGTTTTGTTATCTATAATGACTCCGAGAAAAGTAGAATTCTCGATAGATACGTCAGGCATAGCCGGGATCAAGACTCCTCTTCTCCCGAAAGCCAGCTGTTTCGTTTTGGTGGCATTAGAGCTGATTGTCTCTAGGATTCTGATCTTTCAATATTAATTAGTAACCATTGCCTTAGCAAGCTGGTCACTTTTTGAACTCAAATCAAGTGTTTAAGGAATTTTTCATAAGCCTTCCTCAGTACTGTGAATTTATTCAACTAGTGTATTATTACTATTATAATGCTTATTTGAGCATAAATAAAATCTGTAAGTTACAAAAACTTTATCCTAAGTACATTCTTTATTTAGATAATATTATTTTTTACTCAACAAAGTTTAGATCAAGGTTAGGTTGTATTATATACAAACTTATCCTATTCTGAATTTTGACACATCTATGAGCTATGTGCTGCTATTTGCGATTAAACTTATTTGACAACTCAACTATGTTCAACTCATATAACATGCAATACTGCAACAAGGGGTATGCGAGTAGTGATTTTTGAGGTCGATTCGAGTAGTTGGCATTTTTTCGAGTATCAAGTATTTTCGAGCGAGTATTTACAGAAGGATTTCCTGTTCGCCTAAGACAACTGTAAAAGGCAGACACCATCCTAAGCCTATGTTAAGTTTTGCCAGATTCGTAAATATATACATCTACATTGAACACAATAATTTTGATTTGTTGTTTGTAACTGTAACATTTGATAAATAAAACTTTTTACTTCCTGCCTTCCTACATTTTTATGTGGCATTGTTTTGTTTAGCCGTTTTCCTTTTTTCATAACTAATATTATGTAAGAAACTAAGAATGAATATTATTAATTGAAACAATGTGGATTATAAATATTTAATCTGTTCACTGATATCACAGATCAGATTTTCTATGCAAGCCAATTATACTGTTTCACAGCCGGCCGATATGTTTATCTGGTGGTTCAGTTAAAAGTGTACCATGAAAACGTAGCGAAGCTTGTTGGCAAAAGCTGCATCCAACCAAACAGATGTTAAAACTCAGGCGCTATCGCCAAATGCAGTCATTTGCTTTCAGAAATGCCTCCTTTCAACAAAAAATTGATTGTGTACACGCCAAGAAGAGTTGATTTGTATTCTGTAGATATTTAATTCAATAATAACAAGGTTACAACTAACCAGAATTAAGCTCTGGAAAAATTTGAATATCTGGATGACAAAGACTGTAGTTCAATCGACTGATAATAATAACTAAGCGGTTTACTAAAAATAAATTTAAAAATCGCTTAGGATGAATTAGTTTTTAAATTATGATCGGTACTAAAATATGTGCAACTTGAAACTACTTTGATACATGAGGCTACACTGAACAACAGATAAATAATTATTTCATAACGAGAAATTCATGAAAACCTGGTGTAATCGATGAAAACCATAGACGTAGTCGACTAATATTATAGGTCTAGCCGATATTATATTGGTCACGAGATGCAGTCTGAAAAATCAGCTGTGCCAACTAGTGATACAGTGAAGATTTTGGGCTGCTAAATTTTAAACTTATGAATAAAAAACGAAAAAACGAGACGTTTGATAAGGTTTCGGTGGAATAAAAATTATTTTCCAAATCTCTAAATTCATATTATTTTGTTAAGAAAAGGTCTTCCAACATGTTTCTCCCTCATTTGGGTTCATTCGTGAATGTTTTAAAGTTTACATCGATGTCAGTATGAACAGAGAACCGTTCAGTGAGTTTACGAATTAAAATTATTGTACTTTGCCACCTTTTACACTCCAACTGTGTTATTGTCTAAACTAGTCAGAAAACCGTTCAACAATTTGACAAGAAAAAATATCTTTTATGCAAATATTACATATAGTTTTGGCGATCTAAGGTGTTTTCAGAATAATAATTAATAGACGTTCGCCACTGATATATATATATATATTTTTTTTTAATTTGACGGAAAATAAATCAATAATGTTGTGTCACGCGCTGCTAGAACGCCATTACCATATTTTATATGATATAGTATTTTCTTACGTCAAATCATTGGACGATTTTCCCTGCTCAGATTAAAAACAAAATAGACCTCAATCAACTCGCGAGAAATATACGATAATTTCAGTTCCGAAAAGGAGCTGAACGGTTCCTAGCATACATGTATACTACAACCGAGATGAACTTTTGCCTATAAAAGATGGGAAGTTCGATTCTAGGGATGTAAAGACACACGTTCTCAGGATCCTTTTGATTGAACAGTATTATTGATATGAACTAAAATATGTATAATTTCCATGGCGTACAGACCATTAGATTTGTATCGGTAACAGGTCTTTTTGAGCATCTTGAACCGGATCTCTTGTCACCTTTCTTCACAAAGACACTAACCTGCACTTCTGTTTTATTCATGCTATTTTAGGTTAGGTTACAAGTGACTAGTAGACTCGACAACCAACATGTGTGATCACTTCTAAGGTAACTATTTACAGTGATCCCTATCTTCCCAGCTCTGTGGTTCACTTTGAATTGAACTAGTTCAAATCATAATGAACGAACTTGTTCACTACGTTGACTAGTTCATTTGACTGTCATCGTGTACTAGGCGTATTATTTAGTTCATAATTACGCGTACCAAACTGATAACGTATGATCAAGGGTAAAATAAAACACAAGGAAGCGCACATTCTTTTATTCATAACTTATAAAACTGTTTACTCTTAAAACTAAATTAAGATGTAAATCTGATATTTCGTGAAATACAACTACCCGATCGTACTTCGAGTAGTTTCGGAAGCTTCGAGTCAAGTTTGAGTAGTAAAATACTCGATTAAACACTCGAAGTCTCGAGTACTCGCACACCCTTAACTGCAACTGGAGACTACTCACCATACAGCCACTGCCTATCCTTGGCTTGAACATCATGGCTGTCACTGACCAATGCTAGTTGTACACTACAGACAATTACCTAATCCTAGTCTCTCAAAACACACTCTTATCTGTTTTGTATGACAAACTTCACCCACTAACGTCTAAACCTAAATTCATTCAATATCAGAACTACAGTATAATAAACCTTATATAGCTTTTCATCTCATAATATTAATTTCATGGTGAAAAATTGTAACTTTCCGTTAACTAATCTCTTTGATAATCACACTCCAATAATTAAAAAGTTAGTAATAATGATAGGATAGCTCCTTTAGTTTACTGAACATATTCATCACCAGCAAAATGAAGACTCAGCTTTTCGTTTTGCTACAGGACAAAATCTACCCAAAACTGGGTTCTTTATAATCGCCTAAGAAACAGAACGCTTCAGCAAATAAGACATTTTAAGATCATATTTTATTATAATTGTTTTTCACAAAAACTTTTAAAAATATTATGGTCTAAACTTAAGGAGGTATAAATTGGAAAATCCAAACAGAAATCCCTGTATTCCTTTGACTTAAACTATATCTCTATGATATCCCTGTTGAAGTGGCTGGTGAAAAAAACTATGTCACTGAGCTCTCAGTATACCCACAGAGTCATTTATATACATGAGCATAAAATAAGGTAAAGTATTTGAGACATATTACAATCTGTTACGACTAGTTAGCAGTCATTAGTCTTTTTTCATAAGGAGTCTCCTGTTTGAACCAACAAATATCAAACCAAACCTTAGAAACTGATGTGGCAGCCTTCTGTTGTATCATGGGTGTACTCTGGAAATACCGTCTTTGATCGTGAATGTCTTAAAAAGTCTACATCAGCAAAATTCAGAATCTTTGAATCAGTATCAGACATACATTAGGTATTCTAAACATTTTTTGAATGATGACATCCTTATCTAACAATATTATATCTACTCAAGTGCTAATCACGAGTTGATCCTAAAGGTTTTTCTTGTTGCCCATGTTATATTTGATTAAATATTGTTATTAAAACAATTTCCTAATTTTTTACTTTCTCCCATATGTGAATAGAGAAAGTATTGTGATTGTACAAAAACAAATAAATTGTTTACAAGTTGGTCTAAAAATCCATTTCAGAGTTTCCTGAACCCAAAAAAGTGGTTTTTTATAACGATTTTGGTGTCTGTCTGTGTGTATGTGCAGTTTGCTGGAGACTAAACGAATGGATCAATTTTTGTAAAATTTGGTATATGAGTGAATTTAGCCTATATCTCCAGACCATTTTATCACTTTAGTTTTTTTACTATTATGAGCAAGAAAATACAAAAATATAATTTTCTCAAAAACGGCTTTTAACGATTTTGATTAAATTTTCAGGAAATATGTGAATTACAATTTTAAATATTTTAGTCAAAATCTCATGTCTCTCACTTCACTAGGTTTTGAGTTATGACAAAAAAACATATTTGGGGATCAAACTGGTAATTTTTAAAGTTTTAATTTTTTAGTGTTGAAAGTTTGTGCCAATTCTTTGGAACCATCTATTACTCTTTATATAAAGATGATAAAAAATACTAGGCACCAAAAATTAATGTGTAAGCATGTTCATTAACCCTTAACCTGAAACATCGGTCTCTCTGGCCACAGGGAAATTTCGTCTTCCTCGGTTGGTAACACTGCAGCCACCATGACGTTGAGTGACTCAGTACCTCTTCCCCACTCCTTACTTTTGTCAACTGTCGAGTTTTTTCGCTGTCAGTGCCAAAGAACTGTGTGATTCATAACATTTTATTTACTCGTGGCGGTCACAGACGCCGCATCTTTCGGGTTGTGTATATTTTGATACTGTCTCTGAGTCCGCATGTTTCATATTATGTATATTCTGTAAAAATAGCTTATTTGTAAATATAATCTTATTGTTTTTATTCATATTGTATTTTTATTTAATCTTATTGTAAGTTCACAAAATGAGTGACAAAACAAATTGATATCGTGTTACTGATCCTGATTTTGACAAAAATGTGCAAGACTTGTTAGAAGACAATGGTGAATTGGAACACAGTGATTTAGAAAGTGTCGATGATTCGGATGAAGATTCCCACTACATACCAGACGAACAAGATTCTTCAGAATTGGATTCCTCAGAAAGTGATGATGACCTTTTGCTAGTACAACAGTCAACTGAAATGAATAATCCTGCAATGTGCCGGTGAATGATAGATCAGGTTTCAGCATCAAACTCGTCTTCAACCTTGAGCCAGACTTGAATTGGACCAGCCATCAGCCTCAAACCAGCCTTCAACATTGTACCACCATTCACCCTCAAACCAGCCTTCAACATTGTACCACCCTTCAGCCTCAAACCAGCCTTCAACATTGTACCACTCTTCAGCCTCAAACCAGCCTTCAACATTGTATCACCCTTCAGCCTCAAACCAGCCTTCAACATTGTACCACCCTTCAGCCTCAAACCAGCCTTCAACATTGTATCACCCTTCAGCCTCAAACCAGACTTCAGCATTGAACCATTCTTCATCATCGGACCAAATTCATATTGATAACCAGCCCCTTATCCCAAACACAGGACGAGAACTCCCAATAACTCAAGGTAACAATCAATACTATTTTAGCAGGTGTAAGCCAAATCCAGTTATTTGGAGACCAAATGAACTCCCACGTAATGTTCGTATTCCTCAACACGAATACCCCTATTATGATAGGGTTATGTGGGCTCACTAGGTGTGCAATGGCACTTGGCGATAACCCATCTGAATCTGAGTTATTCTGTAAACTTATTGACGATGAAATGCTCGATTTTATCATTTTACATACTAATATAAAATTTAATGAAGTTAGAATGGCACTAGGACATAATACAAGTAAGGCAAACTATAAAGATATTTACAAAATTGAACTAAAGCCACTCCTTTCCGGTCAGCACATGAGAATATGTTGTCAACATTTTGTAAAGATCCAACAGGACGGCCGATATTTCTGACAACTATGTCTGTGAAAAGATTTGAAGTACTACTTATGTGTCTAAGGTTTGACGATCCCGCTACCAGAAATGAACACTTGCAAAGTAATTGTGCTACATTAGTTTCCAAAATACTAAAATATTTTATAGAAAACTCTTGTTCTTTCAAGCAGTACATGGGGAAAAAACCAGCTAAATATGGGGTAAAGTGTTTTGCTTAGCTGATGCTGGTTGTGGTTACTTGCACAATGCCTTTATCTACACTAACAAAGATTCGTATGGTCAAGAGCTTACTGAGGAAGAAAAATCTTTGAAAAACCCACTCTGTGCGTTATAAAGTTAACTGACCATATTAAAAATTCAAACAGGAACGTAACAACCGATAACTGGTTTACCAGTCTCCAGCTAGCAGACGAGCTTAAAAAACAAGGGTACAGCGGAAACGCATGCAGTGCTTAAAAAAACGAGCTTAACTTGGAACAGTAAGGAAATCCATGCCTGAAATCCCAAAAGAATTTCTACTAAATAAAACCAAACCAGTAGGTGAGTCCCCTTATGGGTTCACCGATAAAACAACACTCGTGTCCTTTACGCCAAAGAAAAATAAATCTGTAGTGAATCTACAGGAAACCGTGAAATGATCCTGCATTTCACGGTGTAGATTTGCTCCATGAAATGTGCAAACTACTCATATAACAGAAAAACAAATCGGTGGCCTATGGCTGTATTTTATATGATTGTCAACACATGCAGTGTTTACCTCAGTTACAGGCGTAATCCTCTTCTTAAAAGACTGGACTTTGTGAAGCGCCTGGGTTTTCAACTAATAGAACCTAAACTCAGAAGGCATCTTTTGATTCTAAACTTAAGGCACGATGTCAGGAAGCTGATATACTTGCACTAGGAGAAGAAGAACATCAGCCAGTTCAATGCCGAAATCCTAACCAACTAGCCGTTATTCCAAATGATCAAATGGAAAAGAGGAAGACGTGCAGCACCCATCCCTCCCATCAGAAGAGAAAAACTTTACAAGTGCATTAGGTGTGAAAAGGTAATCTGCCTGGAATGCTCCCGTAAATTGTGCTTCCAGTTTGCTGGGCCCATATAAAATGTTGCCAACATTTCCGAACATGTATTATCATTACTCAACTTGTAGTTTAAGAATATAACCTTCTCTTAAATTGAACTACATTTACAATAAACCGTAATTTACAAAATGTTTGTGTTTTCTTACATACAATTTCATGCAAAATATTTTATTTTTTAGAATATAAAATAGATAATCCTAGTCATATTTCAGAGGAAAACAAAAGAAGTCTTAATTTTTATAGTTTACAATCAATAAAATGACAGTAATATTTAAATGGTGTAACAAAAACAACAAGAAAATGTGACCAGAGGCCTCACAGACCGCATGTTTCAACTAATAAAGTGATTAATTTGGCCTTTTTGGTGCATAACTCATGAACAAACCGTGTGATATAATTAATTAACATTTTGAGATATAGTGGACAAAAGATATATCAACTTGGTATATAGTAAATAAAAAAAAACTATTTTTTTGTTTTACCAATTATTTTTCTATAAATGATAATTGTTCAAATTTTGAGTTGAAATCTGTACAGACATCTTTGGCTAAAAAAGTAGAATAATAATAATAATAATAATATATATATATATATATATATATATATATATATATAAAATATAAAATGCATTGCTAAATTTTACTATAAATGTGTGAGTTATGCTCATCTGTCAAATTTGCAGGGCGGGTCAGGCGGGGGCTATGAGGGGAAGAGGGGAATACATTGCTTGTTCGTTAGTAAGTTAGGTTCTTTACTACTCTTAGCGGCAGTTGCGATAAAATCTAGAACAAAATTCCTTAGAGCGCTAAACTGGGCGCTTGGACGTACATCCTTAATAGAATTTAACAAATAAAATAACAATCAATTTTAAATAAATACGTATATTTTATTTTACTATGTACATTATCACTACAAGTTTAACTGAATTTAAAATTACAATCGTCACGATATATTTTCAGTGTGGTCACTGGGGACGTGTGGAATGGGCCCATGACTTGAGCCAGCTAGACCTTCAATCACGAGTGGCAGCTTCAATTTTGTTCATCCACCTCAACTCAGCATCGGAACATGTTATTGCTAAAAAGAAAATGGCAAAACAGTTTTAATTTGTTAATTGTTATACTGCTGTGAATAAAACATACATTGAAAACATTATTTCTTTTTTAGAATATTGTATTATCATTAAAGTCTACTTCCAAATTGTAAGTCATACTATTGTCAATAACTTCAACATAAATATGTTAACCTATGCCTCTTTATACAACTTATTTTTTTCAAAGTGGTCTTTAATCCTACATTCATTTTCAAGGGGCGTAATAAGTTTGCACATTTGAATATTAATTTAAAGTAAGCTGATGAAAAATGTACACCTACTTTTTATTTATTTATTTATTTCCCTATCTGCTCTTAAAACCTTGAAAAACAGTATTAAAAAGTAAAAATATAATGTTTAAATTATTTTATAAAATGTAATGTTTAGAAGAAATATCTCTAATTTATAACAATATTCTATTGAATCAAAAGTGAATTTTAACCATCTGATTCTCCAAACTAATTAGTTTTTTTTAATATTTTTAATTTCATAACTATCTGAAGCCTTGTTATTCAAATGACCTACATTTTGTATCTATTAATTGCCAGATGACTCACGAGTTACTACTTAAACATATCAGAACATCTACTCTTTGTATTTTTCAATCTAACTTTAGTAGATTTGAAATTAATCACATTTACCACTTAAATTAACTTAAACTAGATTAATTAATTGTGATTTATGGATTAGATGAACTTTAAAAAATTAATTTATGTTAAAATCATGTGATGTATTATTATTTTTATAGTTGTATACTTTTTTAATCAAACTGAATGGGTGAACCTGCTGCTTACTCTGTCTTTTCAGATCTAACTTTTAAAAATTTCTATATTTTTCTATTTTCTTTCTATGTAAAAAAATACAATTCAATATATTATTCATTATTTTATGTGTTTGGAAGGTGGGTAATTGGGCTACAATAGGTGAAATAAGAATAGATAACAGAGAAGTTACTTGAGTGTTAAACCTAATCCTCCCTAGTTAAATTTAAATCTTATTACTTAATATTAGGTTACACACCTGCATGCTTTGTGTGCCAACCCCATCACTTACCGCTCTTGAGACACCTTGGCCTTGGTATGTGATTTTTGACAACAAATATTATTAGTTCAACTGTTATTAAGTAAAATCATAATATACTGTATGAATTTATTTCTACTTTCTGACTCATTTAATTCTCTCTCCGTGTTCTTCTTATGACAGAAAAATGTTCATTGAGGGCTTCCAATACCCTCAAGGGTGAAAATTTTGAAGAATTAAGCCCTTATTACACAACTACAAACAGTGGCATTTTTTTATGCCTCAACTGTTAAAATTTGTCAAGAAATAAGGGAGGAGTTGCGTTGACAAAATATGGCTTCACATATCATATATACATACAACATGATAGATGTCCGTTATAATCCATACCCATGTCGAATGTGTCATTAAAATTTGTATCAAATAATGATAAGAGCCCAAGTCTAATTTCACTATGTCACTTTTGGATTTAGTTCTTCTCTCAAAAATTTAATAATTGTTCATTTAATTTTCCAATTTTTACATTTTCACTGATAGACAATGGATGCGTTATAATAAGACTTGGTTAAACTGTATAGAATTAAGAAGTGATGTATAAAAATATCACTTTAAATTAGCATTTTCTTTACTTCTTAAGCAATATTTGATTAAGCAATACAAGTACTTTTATTCTTAATTAATGAATTAACAAGCTATATCGTAAAGAACATAATTGTATTAAAAATTGTGTGCACGAGGGAAATTTACCCCAGAAAAATAATGCTCTGGGGAAATTTTGGACTTTCAAACATATTCTGCATCCTTACACACAATTATCTATTGATTGAGGGTGTTTTTGTCAACAAGATAAATGCAACAACAATTTAACCTTTTTCCGTCAATTTTTTAACTGTGTTAAAAAATGTTCTCTCAGATCAGGTGTCCAGTACAGTTTGCCACACTTGCTTCTGCGTCAGCTTGGCAGTCGAACATCTGCTAGTGACCCGTAGGGCGGGTGGCCACCTGGGTTTGCCATGGCTGCTTTGTTTACGAGATAGGCAGCCATGTCACTCTCCCGCTCTCACCAGGTCGAACCCATTTTGTGGTCATTCAGCCTTATTGTGATTGCACCTGGTTTTTAAAGTTTAAATACTATGCATTAAATTTAAATGTTCATCCGAATATTTGTATTGAATATTTAAAATATGGAGCATTACGTGATATAGTTGTTCTTATTATATTATTAGTATAATATATTTTTAAATACTATTGAAAAACATTGAACATTTTGACCAATGAAAAATAATTTTTCCAAACATTTTTTATCACTATTAATATTTATTTTAAATTACTATTTTCTATTTTTAGCTGATAATTGAAATGTCTAAAATTAAATTTTATAAGTAACATATAAGTATAATCAGTTTATAATATAAAATAATTGTCATATTAGCGGCTTCTCAGCAATCTGATAATCTCTATATACGAGTATCATGCATCGTATTTATTGTCTGGTTTTAAATTAAAATAAAAACAAGTTTGGTTAAAATAACAAAGTTTTATGAAACATACAATTCTGGAATTACAAGTTTTGTAATATTTAGTTTTGAAATATATCAGTTTTTGAAATGTTGCTGAGTGTGATACTTTTTAAAAAATATACCAGGACAAAGGCCTGGATACTAAAACGTGAACTAAATAACTATTATTTACAATTACATATAGTAGTTTACACAGATGCATAAGGATAAAATTGAAAGATAGCCTATAGACTTACAGCCAATTTCTGACACACAATCAGGATGTCTACACAAAGCAGAAACGGAAACGGATGATACCAGCTGGTTGAATATAATCCTGACATTTAAAAATATTTCTCAAACAAGTTGCATCTAAAATACAAAAACATGTCAAGTGTCGAACAGAGTTGGACAACCAATCCCAGTGGACAACGCAACTAAATCGTACCCGATCTGAGCGCAAACATAGTAATGGTCACCAGAGTTGGACACTCAATCTCAGAGGACACATTTAGAAGAACACTCGCCGAGCTGATGGCAAAATCATGATGTCCAACACGGTTGGCCATCCGAGGGGAAAGGGTTGAAGTGTTGAACTGGATATTTTTTTTTTTAATTTACTAAAATAAAACCAGTCTTTTTTTAAAAAGTATATCTTGATTTTACTTCTTTGTGATAAACTTAAATATCTTTTTAATAAACCTAGAAGATTAGAAAACTATAAATGATTACTCACCATTTTATAGATTCATTTTATTTAAGAAAGCTATGAAATCTTTCTTATTCCTGCACAAATTATGGAGGTTAATAAGATTGGGAGAAATCTTTTTTAGTTCCATCATTCTAGCCTGAAAATGAAATTAGAAAACATTTACAATTTCATAAACCCATGAAATACTATAACTGGAGGTCAGGTTGAGGGCACTAAGCCGTGAATTAATATAGGAGAACGCCCACACTATTCATGAATAGGGCCGTATGTTTCAGATCCAAAATTCATCATAACGTTTTCTGAAGATTCGTCTTCCCAGGTTAGTGGTATTGATTTCAAATGTTTAAGTTTGTGGCCCTCCCACACTATTTATGAACACAATCCAGAACATCCTAATATTTTTGCCGGCAAAAAATTAAAACATTTAGGGTCTAAAACAAAATTAATGTTTTGGAACAAATTATTTCTTCAAGCGTGTTCTGAAAAAATAGCTTGTTTTCAATATTCTAATTTTCCAAAATAGATTCAAGATTTTTTTAAATAAATAAATATTTTACTAGTAAAATTTTTAATTGTCCTGAAGGGAGTATTCTCCACAAAGTCCTGCACTGCTCCCTCTCATTCTTCCGGCAGAGGCCTACAAGCTACAAGTTCCTCCAACTCGCTCATCCCCTCCCTCCAGGCCAAAGAAGTACCAAACGCCAACAACCCCCTAAGCTGCCTCCGCAACTCCACCACACTGGCAACTGGCACAGCCCCACAAACCTTCACGCCAAAGCCAGAAAAATATTTATTCATTCTGTACATCATACATCAAATGGTTTCAATATTGATACATCATGTATAAATACATCAGATATAAAATAGAAGGTACAATCATATTAAAAATATATTACTTAAACTTGCTTGAATGATTTAATCTATCTTGCTGTAAAAGTAAAAATTCATGTAATGAGTAAGGTGCAATACAAATCAAATACTGTTTTAAGTCATTCTTAAATTATAAAAACTTTGTTTGATGTTTCAAGTAATCTGGCAAACTGTTAAAAATGTTGGTCCAATATAGGTAGGCTTATGTTTACAAAGTTCTAATCTAGGTGTATCTAGTAACACATCTCCTTTTCACCTTGTATTATAATTAAATCTGTCACCAACGAATCTTAAAAGCTGTAAATTGTTCTTAATTAAAAGTATTGTTTCATATATGTAGTGGCCAAAAAAAGTAAATATTTTAACTGTCGAAAATATTTCTTTACTGATTCCATATTATTTAAAACATGCATAACATGGTCTGCTTTTTTTTGTAAAATAAAACATTTTTCAAATTTTGCTGTGATGTAAATCTATAAAGACATATACCAAATGCAATATTGGATTGAATGTAGGCAAAATAAACTATTTTCAGAGTTTCCAATTAGTAATTGGCCTTAGCCTTCTCAGGGCGTAAATTCCAGAATATACTTTTTTGACTAAATAATTACTTAAATGTAGATTCCATTTTAAATTTTGGTCTACATTCCTAAAAAAATTATATAATTTGTTTTAGAAAAATTCAGAAGAAGATTGTGACCATCAAAAAAATTATTTAAGTTAAGTTTTGTAGAGAAGCTGAAAATTGAATTTCATCAATCGATTTAGCAGAAACTTTGATATTCGCATCAGCATACAAATATAATAAAGAATTATCAGTTATTACTTTGGGTATTCCTTTTAGATAACACAAAAAGAAAATTGGCCATAAAATCGAACCCTGTGGACGAATTTCACTGGAAGGAGAGCATTCGTTATTAACTTATGTTTATTGTACATGGGTTATTAAGTTAATTTGTTTTATAAGTTACTTCCCCATACTGTGCTCTATCAGTCAAATAAGACATTATCCATTGATAAGTTGGGCCTTTTATGCCAAAGGATGTAAGTTTATTTAACAATATATCAGATGAAACACTATCAAAAGCATTTTTAAGATACATAAAGACCCCAACAACTTTTCTGCCTTTATCAATTGCATTAATAATAGATTCAATGTATTCTGTGCTAGCCGTTACCACTGATTTATTCTTTCCATAGCCATCCTGAGCAGAATCAATTAAATTGTTTGTTTCTAAATACAAAACCAATTAATTGATAACATATTACTCTTTCAAAACTGTTAAAGAATGTTGATAATAAAGCCAACGGTCGGTAATTAGATGGGCTATTCAAGCAATTTTTAGAACTTCTGAAATAATAACTGCAATAAGAGATGAGTTAATGACATGAAGCAGAAGTTTCAGTATCTGTAGCTTTGCTTGTTTAATTTATAGGCATGGAACTTGATCGTAACAAGATAAAAATTTACTATCAAAAAAAGAAATGAATTTATCTATTTCTTTTTCAGAGATACATTTTTATTAAAAAATGAATTTTAGACGACAAAAAATTATTTGTGACCACATTACAAATAGATGTTAAATTTGATTTGACGTAAGATGAAACCAAGTTTTCACAACACTGCAAAAATCTCATAGAACAATTTACCAACATATCAAGGGTTTTTATAAACCTTATCCTCCAAAAATAAGTCTATGTTTGTTAACTCTACCATCTTCATCATAAATAAATAGAGTCAGTCCAGGCTGTGATGACGAGGTAGCAACACTCTTTGTTGATTTATTTACAGTGTTCAAGGATGACTGAAAGAGACCACAGCCGTCACCTTCGAGGAGGGAAGAAGAAGGAACTGTTACAGCTTGCTCCCTCACTATTTCCTCCAATGAATTTTTTATTGTGGAGTATTTATTACTTGCAGATTGGTCTAGCTCTGATGGGACATAGTTCATAGTCTTGAGTTTAGTGTATTCCACATTGATACTCTGCATTAGAGACAGAAAAAAATCAGTGTGAGACAACCCAGTACGGAGATTGTACTTTGAATCCTCATTAATACCACAATAGTCACTTGAGAACCAGTATTTTGTTGAAACTTCAAAATATTAGTTACAAAGTGAGATGGTAGAACACTGTCCCTTAACACTTTAAGTGCTGCAATGACCTATCGGTCACGATGTTTGCATGTACTCGTGTACGACTGTGGCCTATCAGTCATGCTTGGTCTTTCTTCGTTTCATTGTCAGTATTGAGTTAGCGTGTGCCAGGGACCGTTGTTTTTGTTCGTAACATGTGGAGTACGGATATTGACTTGTGTTCAGGTCAGTTTTCAGTTGTGATCATTTTCGATTTTGTGAAGTCATACGTGTTGAGAGTATATGGTCACGGCATAGTTTTTAATATTTTTCTCAACTATTTGAAAAACAATATGTTTATAAATATGATATTTAGAGTGCAGAAAAAAAATACATGTAAACGTGATATGCGTTGATTACATTATAACCATTTTTTTTTTTTTTTTTAATGAAGTCTTTTCCACATGCTGATATGACCAAAAGGATACGGGTATATGACGTCACTTCCTTGGTTGTCTAATCACCTGAAATGTCATCATGGAGTCTCATCAAGTATAGGTAAATAAAAACAAAAATTATATTTTTTAGCACTAGGGTAAAATTACGAATTTCGGTGCAGCAGTCAATCAAAGTGTTAAACAACCCATTGGTGAGCAGACTAGTGTTTTTTAATTTCTTGCCTTAAAATTTTCTGTAAATTCTTCAAAAGCCATGTCATATGAATTTATATACTCTATTATCTAGTTGTTAGCAATTAGATAATATTTTGGTTTCATCACTAGACTCTAAATACTAGTTCCATAGTTGGTTTTTTTGATATGTTAAATGTTTACCACAGTAATCAAACAAAGAAGGTCTTCCTAACATTTTCTTAAGTACCACTACAACACTTGCACTCATTTGCTTCTTGTTTTCAAAATCCTACGATACACAATAAGCGAAGGCTATTTCCTCATCAGAATAATGTCTGTGTTTAACAGTTATCATGCTTTCATCTAATATCTTAATGGCTGGATGGGCTGTAAGGCCTCTGATCAGATTCCGATTTCAAAACATAGTTTGCAATTCTTCCACAAAGCAATATAAATACTGGGCGTGATGTGTGAAAAGTTTATTTTTAAAATCACTTATGCTGATCAAAATTAGGTTTTATATTGTTTTTAACTTGTGGTTTACTGTGTGTAGGTTGCTTGATTGATTTTGCCATCCCAATTTTGGTTGTGTCGATGAAATTGTGTTACATAAACAATGTGAGTGTGCTTATTATCGATTGCAAAATTATGAAGATAAGTATGACTTATATTTTCTGGTTCAAAATGTTGTTCAGACATGAAAAAAGGTTTAGGTCCTCCAATTATTACGACTCAGTCTCCCATAGTGAAATTCTTTTTCATATCTTGCATTTTTAAGAACGTAATTAATTTTTGTGCCAGGGGTTGCACGGACAAAGGACTCAATGGCTTGGGTAGTACTGAGTCCAAAAATGTCCCAAGGAGTTTACCATGACTATCAGCACATACATGTACTTTTTTTATATTTTATCCTCAATCGTTAATTCACCATGACTAGTTGTGCAATGTTCGTTTGTCTGCTAACTTTTTTGTTCAACCAATTAGACATAACTTTATTTTCTGCTTGTTTTTTCCTTTCATTAAAGTTCTCTTAGACAATGGGTACAAGGCCATTCTTTGGTGAGCTAAAATGCTGGAGAACTTAGAATTACTCTCACATAATTTCCTGCAAACATCTTTAGACAATGTTAATGGATAAACCATCATGTTTGTCAGTGTTTGTAAAGAAATTATATGTCAAATTATTTTGAAAAAGTATGGCCAACTGTCCCCTTTTTGTCAATACATCAGATTCCTTACTTTAGTGGTTCCCAATAGATGGTCATTTTAGGGGGTCCGAGACTGGCTGGTGGTATTATGTTTTACGTTACTATCAGCAAGTTTTAAAACTACTTTCTGTTTTTTTTTATTTTTTAATTAGTTGTTTCCAATCAGTTTTCAATTTTAACACCATGATATATGTTCGTATTAAATAAGCAAGTCAATATTACTATGTCAGTTAGTAACTCTAAATGTAAACACTTTAGCCATTAGCGGATGCAAGAAGACTGATGTTGTATCTACAGAGAAGCTCTGGGAGCAAAAAAATATGACAGTAACACTTAAAAACGCTTTTGATGAAAACTGTAAAGATTATTAGTTTCATTAAATCACGCCCCCTACAATGCAGACTGTTGGAAGCATTGTTCAGAGATATGCAGACTGATCATATACAGCTCTTGCTGCATACCAAGATATGATGGCTTTCCAGAAGATAGGTCCGTGAATGATTTTTTTGAACTCGGAGATGAGGTTCGGGTTTTTCTCCTCCAAACAAAGTTTTCTAGTCCATTTGACGATTTTGATTGGCTATGTAAGGCTGCTTACTTATCAGATATTTTTGGACATTTAAATAAGCTAAATTTAGTTTTCAATGGCATTATGTGGATATACCAGTTATAGTCAAAAAGTCCCCGGAATCAATGTCCAAAGACAAAAAATGTCGTTGCCGGTGGAAATTTAATGTCTATCTATCAGTTAGTACTATTCCTGGAGAAGGGATATGAGTAGCACGAGTATCGCTCAACCACCATTGTTACCCTGATGAGAGCGCTTATCGTGTATTTGCATGTTTACATTGTTGCTTTTTGAAAATTGATTTAATAAAACAGCTAAAAAACATTACATTTTGTGTTTTACCTCAAAAGTCATCTTCTAAGGCTCTTAAATGTTCGAACATGCATACGGAGTTGAGGCGATGAAGAAAGCCAATTTTACGAATGGCACAAACGTTTTCGTGAAGGTCGCATTAACATTGAAGATGAATCTCGTAGTGGACGCCCTTTGACTGCAACCACAGATGACAACATTGAGCAAGTTCGGAAAACTGTCCATGCAAATTGAAGAATAACGATTGATGAAATTGCATATGAAGTAAATTTGACAACACAAAAGTTCCTACACGAATATAAAATGCCGTTAGGAGGAAATGGCCTGAAAAATGAGTAGAAAACAATTGGATTTTGCTGCTTAATAATACTCTTGCACATAGATCCCTCTAACTACGTAACTACCTAGTCAAAATCTGCTTACCACGCTAGAACACCCTCTCTACTTGCCTGGCCCAATGCCGACCGATCTTATCCACTTAGTGAAAACAATTTGCAGGTGCTAAAGCTGCCAGGAAAAATGTGCGATAAAAGTATTGAAACACATTTAAAAAAATAAGCGTCAAAAGTGTTTTGAACAACTGTATGATTGTAGGAAAAAGTGTATAGTTGTAGGAGGAGAGTATTTTAAAGAAAAATAGGTTTGTAAGTTTTTATCTTTGTCCAATAAATATATTTCAACCTATTGTGGTTCCCTATGAAGTATTTCAGTGCTATCCCAGTTAAATCTTTGTTCATAGTTCCAGGCATATTCAGCTAATTTAGAATGTGTAGTGTCTCCTTTTTTAATTTAATAAACACAGATTTAACTGGGATAACACTAAAATACCTCACAGGGAACCACATTTTTTTAAACATAAATTCATCGAAGGTGCCTTTATGAAACTAAATAATGAACAAATAATCAGTCAAAGTAGCATAGAAGTTAGACCCATGTGGGTTCCTTTACTTAAAAACACACTTGATAAAAAGTTCAGTTCACTAATGACATCATCTAACCAGAATCCTACAGCACCTGCACCTACAACAATAAAACGTTCCCGTACCTGAGTCACCTCATTCCTGGCGATCTTGGAGCGTACGTCTCTGACCACGACAGTCTGTGGATAGTTCTTGTGAAGTGTAGTGTGTATGTTTGTCTTGTCCCCGTATTTTATCACCTTGGAAGGAACTTCGTAGACACTGCATTTGGATTGAATCATCCTCACTTCGTGCCTGGGACGTCTAGACGCCATCATCACTGTGGGTCGTAAGTCTTCATCATTTTGTAATATTTGATTATTGTATTGTTTTATTCCTAATAATTGTTGTCTTATCAGGTTAAAATCTAATTGTAATAGTTAATTAGATTGGATAGTAGTCTCAGTCCTTCCGAGTCACATATATCATTTTTTGTGCATGCTTAATGTTATTTTAAAGTAATAGTGTTTTTCAGGTACCATATATTCATTTTATTTATGATTAGTTAATGTAATCTCATTTCAGTCTAAGATAACACAATTCATAGATCGTAAATCCAATATAAAATTTATTTTTAATACAACACAAACGTTTTCGAAAGCAAAGCTTCCATCTTCAGGTTATGTGTAAATAAAAATTATTATTTTACAGCAAAACGTTTGTGTTGTATTAAAAATAAATTTTATATTGGATTTACGATCTATGAATTGTGTTATCTTATACTATTTCCAATATTTGCTCATATACGTTTTATTCATTTCAGTCTGATTTGAATATTAATTTAATTGTGTTTCAACATTTTTTCGTTGATATCATGACCTTGGCAGCGCCTAATTGGTTATTTAATTTAACCCTATGAACATTTTTATATTTAGTAGAAGTTCATTTTGTTGTACCCCATTCTATGATCTAGGTTTAAATGTAGATAATTATTAATGTAGATAAGTTTATTAGTTTAAGAACATAGTTTTATAACATGTTTGTGTAGAAGTAATTTAGTTTTTAGCACTTGAAAAAGGTTTGGGTTTTACCAAATCGAAACGTCGTGATTGGTAATGATGGAAAATGTCCAATAACCTTTGTCTTCCTAAACCATATGTAACTGTTATTTAGCTGCCATTGCCAATCCTGTTATAAATGTTAATTATTATAACAAATAATAAGGTTAACGTACCTTTTGTCGTCTTCAGCTACAAAATCTTCTTAATTGGATTACCGGTTTCAGAGTAAAAACTCCATATTCACATCCATTGTACGTTGTCAAAAGTCACATCAAAACATTATACAAAAATTAAAGATTTACAAAAAAATAATAAAACATATGATAACATTGCCGGTTGGTATGATGGTTAGATCCGGATTGAGCGTGCAGCTGGAACGATGTTATCCAATGGTTACTTGACTTTGAATAATTTTATTTCTATCTGGCCGTCTGTCTTCTTTCATCGGTTGATGCAAATTTGTAATCCGATCAAATAAAATATTTGTAGAGAATTTTGATTTTTCATTAAGCACAGTATTTGGGTTACTTTTTATGGCTTTATATATTTCATAATTTTCAAGAGTATTCATTGTCGCTCCTTTATTACATTTATGGAGAATATCTAGGTTGGTGTGAATGTCCTTAATGTTATGATTGTTGTTAACTAAATGTTCAGCAAAACGAGAAGTTTGAGGCTTATTAACGTTCTTGGGTAGGTGTTCATTGAAACGCTTTGTGAAAGAACAGCCTGTTTGTCCTATATAAATATTCGGACAATCTGAACATTTGATTTTATATACGCCAGTGGTATGGTTGTAACTTTTGACAATGTACAATGGATGTGAACATGGAGTTTTTACTCTGAAACCGGTAATCCAATTAAGAAGATTTTGTAGCTGAAGACGACAAAAGGTACGTTAACCTTATTATTTGTTATATATATCAGCTCAGGAGGCTTTAGCAATGAATTAATTATTATGTTTGGGACTATAAGTCTCCCATTTTTAAAGCCTCTTTTTCATGTATAGGCCTTACACATGGTATCTTCGGAATGTTTAAATACATAAACATTAGCACACATACAAGTATATAACATAAATAAATATATGTAAATAACACTTGTAGCCAACCAAGAACATAATTTATGTTTTATATGCGATTTGAATTCGTGCTTAGTTCTTGTGGTTTACTATTCTGATGACGACCTTTAACAGAACAAGGCTTCGAAGTTTTAGTCCTGAAAATAGTGATTGACGACGGCAGGTAACTAAAATATTTTTACACAATATTATTTTTGCCTAATACAGTTCTCTTCTTCTTACTTTTATTTAGGTAGGTTTCCCAAACATTTTTGGTAATAAAGTTAACACCTGCAGTAAAGTTTCCTTTAGTTACGTTTCTGCTGTACCATTACTGTACTTTCTATTGTTGAGATAAAAATGATGAATTAATATACGTCATACCAAATTTTTTTCTAACTTGTATGATTTAATTGCGCATAGACTTTTGCATGTGTTTGTAAAATAGCATTAAAATAATAGAGCCTACTTCAAACACAATTGTATGAGCAAAAATTATTGAGAAATATGATAGTAAGTTAAGCATTATTCTTATAGAACGTAATCCATTGACCATTGGTATAGCAAAGCCAAATTATGTTTAGGGGGTCCCCGATAATTTAAGTAATTTGATTGGGGGTCCGCAACTGTTGAACATTTGGAAAACTCTGTCTTAATTGTAGGAATCATAAGAGTCAGCTGTAAGATTAAATCATTAAGATGTTTCTCAAGAATGGCTTTTATAAGGAAGTCTGCAAACAAAACTGTGTAAACCACAATCCACACTGTTTTGTTGTTGTGTTACTTTAAATGTCTCTATTTTATATTAAACTCCAAGGTATGGAGTAAGTTTATATGCTACTTCCTGTTGTAACGCCCAATGAGTTTTATTTACGTTACGTAGGGTTCATCCAATGATAGCACAATTTGGGAGCAAAGCAGTATTTACTGACACTCTTCTTAAATATTAACAACAGCTAATAAGCTAAACAGGTTAATAGATCAATTAGATATCAGTTCAGAACATTTCAAGATTACAAATATTTAACAAAAGCTTTAATACAAAATGAATAAAAGATTTAATACAAATTTAATAAAAGATTATATATAAATATAATCAAATGTTTAGTTTATTCGATCAAATAATATGATTCAAGCCAATTGGGTTATTAATTTAAATCAAGAGGAGAGAGATTAAAAGCAGAAGCAACCATACCGCAATTTAGTTCATGACCAAATATGATGTGTAAATTCATCCTCTGAGCAGAAGTTTCATGGGTGGGGGCATCCACCCACCACTAATGACTCTGTATGGTGTCACTGCCAAACGATCACTTGGAGCATAATATTTATTAAAACTGTTGAATTATTTGCAAGGACAGCTCGGTTGTTAGCTATTTGAGATGACCTACAGGGAGTAGGTGAACTGACTGCCTCTGATAGTGAGAATTTGCCATGGCTTCTGCTTTATTAAAATTAAACTATAAGAATAATTGTAGCATGGTAATTCTTCCAAGTTAATTAATACAAAATATGTAACATAAACCAGATAAAAAGGTAACTTATTTGTTGAAAACTTCTGGTTTGAATCATTATTACCAACTCCTCTCCTTAGTCTGGTTATGCAAACAAGGTGAATATGGTTTGGACACCAATACATACTTAATTTATGATTGGGGTGTCACACTGGGCATTGCTGAAAATATTGGTTCTAATGAAGTCCATATACAGAAACCTTTTCAATTGTCCAACAAAAACCAGAAGGCCCAAATGGCTACCGCCTTCTCCACAATCAAACTTTGGAGAGTCATTAATGGGCATAAAAACATATGCTTTTTGGTTTAATTTCAAAGGTTTAAGATACTGGTCAAAATCGTTAAGGTGTTTTGTGTCTATTGTTCCCACTGGGTTCATTAGCATAATTTCATCGCTTACAACCTTTGACATTAGCAAATCAAAATATACTTGGACTATATATCATATCTTATCCATTTTCTTTCCATAATTACAGTAGATATAGACAGACAGGCATCTGTATTGGTTCCTATTAAATTTTTATTTCTTTCAGCTAGAACAACAAGGCTGCTGGCTGCATATGGCATAAGTAGGAGGTATATCCAAAAAGAATCTGACCTTGACATCTGGCATGAAAATGAGCTACTCAGCGGCAATTGCGATCTGGTTCCCTTCAAAGTAATCCCCTCCACAAGCTACAGACTTATGCCAACGCTCCTCCCACTAAATACTCCTTAAATTATTTTTTTAGAATGGCTAACAGGTCCTTTGTCACGTTTTATTTCTTCAACATTGTTAAACCTTTTATCTTTCAAAGGAATCTTTAACTTCAGAAATAGCCAGAAGGCACAAAGAACTTTGTCAGAGCTGTAGGGAAGCTGTCATAGTTGTTTAATGTTGTGTTTGACCAAAAAATGCCGAATCAGATTCGAGGAATGACCTAACACATGAACCGAAACACAGTTCATTTTCAAATCTTTGTATAAAATGTTACAAAATGACGATTTTGGTATTTCTAAATCTTCTTCCAGCTCTCAGACAGTCAATCGATGATTTTCATTCACTGTTGCACCAACATGTTCAACCTTTTTAGTGTTTCTAGCCGTTAAAGGCCTGCCAGATCGCTGATCACTCTCCACTGATTTGGGACCATTTTTAAACCGCCTAATCCACTCTTTAATTTGTGTATTGCCCATAAATTCTTCACCATAACCTTTTTGTTATGGTGAATGCCCTATGATACTGTTGTGAAGCATCGTCTATGATGCTGTTGTGAAGCATCGTCTATGATGCTGAATGGCCAAGTATTTGGCAAAATTTAATGCAGATGCATTGCTCAACACGTTCTAGTTATAGTGAAATGTGACATGCACGCACAACAGTACTGTACAGAACAGAGCGCTTTGACTCACTGAGTGACCGGAGCAGGTTCAATGAAGGAGTAGGGTCCCCCTTCCCCTCCAATAATTGGTTTGAGCTGGATGGTCGTGCCGTGGCTGACTACTGATCAGCGATCAGATACTTTTTGGACAGACTTCGTATATCAGTAATTTATGAGAACATACTGCTCAGAAATAGGTTTTCTGTTTTTTTTTCATTGACATGATATTTATCAAACATGATTTATTTTTTTATTTAAAACTCATATCAAAAATTTTGGTTTAACTGGATTAACTCCCCTTTGTTCAGGTAGGCCACATTGAAACTCAATTTTTATTTATTTATTTTTAACAACAACAAAGCACAAAAACGCCAGAAATCCCCAAAACACCAAAATTCAATTAATAAATAAATAAGTTTCAATGTGGCCTACCTCAACAAACACCACGCTCTGCTACCATTTACAACCCACCCTCGTAAAATCACATACTAGGTCTACTAAGGGTGGGTGCGAAGGCACCAGACTCAAGAGGACACAGAAAAAAACACAAGTTGTGGCCAAAATATAGTTTATTTAAAAATTTGAAATAAATAAAAGTGAGGAATAAATTAATTTAATTTTGAAGCAGAAAAGAGCAAAGAAATAAAATAATAATTACATATCAAAATATACACTATCCATTCTGTTAATTACTAGATGTTTATGTTCCATTGTTTGTGTATAGCACAAGCCAATCCAGTCAAACCAGGCAAGTATCAATCATTTAAATATTCGGTAATGAAGAACACTTTAAATACAGAAAAGAGATAAAATTGACTAAAACTGTATACTGCTGACCATAAAACAAAATCACGCACAGTAGTAATGAAAAGGTAAAACACAGTGGTAAATTAACATTGCAATTATACCAAAAAACTCATACTTAAAATGGTGAAGCAATAGCAACTGCTGTGATCAATACGCCAAAGTCATTGTCTCTTAAAATAGAGCAGACAACTCTGTTGAACACCCATTACACTCCTAATCCCTCCTGACTCCTCGCAGCCTATGCGCTGGAGAATCTATATTCCTCTGTCTCCAGGCTGGTTATGACAGATTTTACTATAGACTAAATTATTATCCTACAAAAAACTTGGTTGTATTAGGGATACAATATTTTGGAGTAGTCACACAATTTGGTTTATCAAATTCTTGGAATAAAGTGGGGATCGTATACGAAAAGGCAGATGGAAGAAGACCAAGAACAAATACAAAATTGGGGTAAGAACTCTTTCATTTAAGTAAAAAGGAAAGTTGTACAAGACTGAAAACATAAGACTAAGGCCATAGCAAATTTGTAGAGGTGAGGTAAGGCCCACTTATTTTACCCGTGGTCGTCATCAAATTTCTTGGAAAAAAGCGAGTTTTCCATGTGATGAAATAATCTCTCTTGATAATATAACTCATTTTAAAACAATTTCCCTTTAGAAGGAGTGATTTTTAGGAGAGGTCTTAGGTGGAAAAGAGGACATTAGTCCTAATAAAAAAAAACTTCGCCCCTAATAAAGACGATTTTCATTTCATGTCATTCATTTCTTTTATATACAGTTAATATTACTATAACCCAACAGATATGACATTTAGGTAGACAAATGAAAAATTACTTACCACTAAGGTAGCTTGCTTGTGACATAAAACTCGTGGAACTTGATAAATCATGTTACTAGTGAAGCCTTCGGCTTTTAAAAATTCTATCATGTCTTTGACTTTGGAGTAGCTAATTTTGGCAAGAGGAGGGTGTTTTGATATCATCTCTTCAACGCTAGCTGCTGGTAAATCCAACTCATTCACTAATAGATCTTTAAGATTGGAATACACTCCCAATGCCACTAAGTTCTCTTCTTTTATTTGAAAATACCTAATAAAACATATACAGATATTATAAAACCAGCTAAGTAACACAAATTTTTAAGATATGACATTATTTTTTTAATGATTTATAATTAACTATACATCATATATAAGAATGTGTGTCAGTATATTTCAGTACAAACAAATCAAAGACATCTAATGCAACAAAACAAGAAAGTAACACTCTCCAAACTAATTTGTCAGCTTATTCGCATCCTACAACAGCGTTTAGCTTAAGACAAAGACAGCAATACACAACTGTATAGCTATTGGGAACAGAAATGGCAATATTTTTCTTCCATACAAACGTCTAAAATTTCTAATCAGATGTCTGGTTTTCTCCAGGACTTTTTGTACAATATCAAATAGCAACAGAGGCCTAGTTTGTAACGTCATGATGACATCTTCCACTTGTTCCAATGTATTTTGAATATTTTTTCAAATCACTTTGCATAGCATATTACATGTTTTAAAATTAATTGTCTAAATAATTGCAAATATGTTTTAGGATTTATAGCAATATTATAATAGGAATGATGAATGTTGAAAGTAAATTAAAACTACCCGTGGAAGAGACAGACCTGGTAACTGTAGTAGACAAAGGCATATATAAACAGGCCAAGAGAGTGGAATATTTCATCTTCACTGGCCCCTTTTCCAGTCATTAGACAAATGGATGAACAACACAAAAATAGGAGTATCACAAGGTATTACCAAATGTTAAACACTTGATTCCTAAAGTGTCTTGCCACTTTTGCTGCAATAGTTATCAAAGTTCTGACTGTGTCTCACACAATGGGATTAAACAGACTTTTCAGAGTTATTGTCTTTGCAGCCATACCTGTGTCCATTTATTCGTTTGCAGAGAGATTCAGTGATTATGCCTATATATTGGGATATAATATTGCTACAGTTATAATGAACAAGAATTTTGTATTCTACAGAGGTTGTAGAGCTGTTAAATTTAGCAGCTTTATCGATGGCATTACTAAGAGAAGATTATTTTATAATTTTCAGAGGAATTGTATCGTCGCCAACTGCACTACAATTCCATGTAGGATAGGTAGGATATCTTCAATATCACACCTAGTATCTCAGCCTAAGTTACATATGTACATGAAAACTGACCTTGGCAGGAACCAAAGGATCCCTACTCAACTTATGGACGTACTCATGATCCCCAGATATATTAATCGGAGTATCAATGAAATAGTTGTTGATAAGATTCAGATGCATATTAATTGGCTTGTCACTTCTTGTCTACCGATGCCAAGCTCCTTAAGCCTTGACCACAAAGATTTTGTTCATTGCTGAATTGAGAAATGTCTCTGATAAAACCCAATTTTAGAATTGCGCAGATCTTACTTTGTTCTATTTCTTAAGTATTCCTACTGAACCCAGTCATTAGTCTGCTTTGCTTTCCGCATTGCAGAATCTCTAAAGACTATGATCTAGTTATTGTTAAGCTTACCTACCTATTTAACACTACATCTGTGCATCGTAGCATCCATGGTTTTATAACTTCACATTTAGATTTAGCTTCAATATGATCCAAGTGCTTGATTCTTTTATAAATAAACTGTCGACTATATCTGAACACCCATAAATCATTTAATAAATCTTCTGTCAAAACACCTTGTTCTGCAACAACAAAAAACATTATGCTTAACTTCATCTCCCTAATATTTTTAAATCACTCACAATGACACAATTATAAATATTTCAAGATGTATTAACCCAGTCTAAAAAGGGACTAGACTGGATATGAATGCCGGTAAGTTGTTTTAAAACTTTTGTTTAGGCTTAAAATGAACTAATCTGAGTTTGCATCAACAGAGAGGGTTATTTTGACTTTTAGCAGTCAAAAAACCTTAAAATGTTAAACTTTTTTCAGTTTTTATTTCACTGAGTTTGAGTTTTCATAACTCACAAACGACGAATCCTAACATATACTTTACCATTAGACAAATTATAGAATATTAAATGTTCATTTGATTGTCAAACCTAACTTTGAAAAACAATGATTCTGTATGGTTGTAATTGTTGGCATAAAATGTCAATTTTTTTCCATTTTGGCTGAAATTGTCTACTCATTGACATTTAGCAGTCTGTAAAGTTCAAACTACTGGTCATATCAAAAGACTCTGAGAAATAAAGTTGTTGAGTATTTATTTTTGAGTTCAAATATCATGATTTTTTTTAATTTGGACTATTTCGTGTATATTTATATGCCGAATTCGAAATAAAATTATCATTATCGCTTATCCCTCGATGTAGCGATAATGATATTATCTATCTAACCTTTATTCTTATCTTTCGACTGTTCAGGTACTATGTTCAATGATATACTTAACATGTTTTAAGTATAACACATAATATATATGTTTATATTAATATTTTTTATATTTATGTGTATATGTGCTATGAAATTAATTACATTAAAATTATTTTTTTTAATTTTACTTTTGTCTGCGATGTCTATCTGTTTTTTGCAGCTTAAGTCTTAAAGTCTTAATCATGGGAGGCTGATCGTCACCTATATCGCCAATCCACCTCGATGTTGCCTAAAGGCGCAGAGGTGGACCTTCGAGCTGGGCTGACCACTTGGCCTTCTCTTCGGCCCATAGGGGGCAGCCACCTTCACCCCCATATCTCACTGCGGCTACTACTCTCTCATCTAGGTTGAAGACTTCTGCACACTGGTGACCTCCACTCTTTTTTTTATTTTCTCTGCTTTGTCGCCAGCTTCTGTATCCAGTGACTTTATTAAGATTTGGAGGGACGTTTCGTGGTATTCATTTTTGGCATGGCTACACATGCTGCCCACAGAAAACTCCTCTTAATAAGATGATAAAAACTCAGACAGATGTAGTGTTATGGCTTGACTTTTTAGGCACTAACTCGCCCTGAGTTTCAGGGCAAGCTACCGTCTTGACAGTAGAGGCAAGGAGAAGCTTAGGCTACCCAGAGGTGGATGGGGACCGAGGAGAGAAGTGCTGGCCCAGAGGAAATGGTTATTTTTGTACAAGCCAACTTCTATCATAGTATTGAGGCCTCTACTATAATAGCTAGAATTATACGAGAAGGAGGGGTTAATGTTGCTCTGATTCAGGAACCGTACATTCGGGATAACTGCATCAAGGATCTTAACATTCCTAAATATAGCCTCTATGGGGGATCGGGTGGGCTGAAACCGTGGGCGGCCATTTTGATTGCAGGCTTAGACAGTCCATACCGGAATTCTGTGGAGAAGATGTAGTTGCAGTGGGAATTAAACTGCAGGAAGGTAATGGCGTGGGGAGGAAACTGGTGGTTGCATCGGTCTACCTCCCATACGATAGGACGATCCTCCCACCATCAAGAGAGATGGTGGCATTGGTTGATTACTGCCGGAGCAGGAACCTTGAGCTCGTGGTAGGCTGCGACTCCAACTCTCACAATGAGGTATGGGGAAGTAGTAACACGAACTATAGGGGTCTTGCTCTTCCAGAATACTTGGGAGAGAACAATCTTTTGGTACTCAACAGGGGTAATTTCCCAACCTTTTCAAATATTATTAGGAGGGAGGTTATAGACATAACTATGGCCTCAGCCTCAATGTTTCACGATATTAGAGTCTGGGAAGTATCGCAGGAACCTTTGTTATTGGACCACAGACACATTCGTTTTGTGCTTGAGGGCCAGACAACACAAAGGTTGTACAGGAATCCCAGATTGACAGACTGGGCCTTATACTCGCAGGCACTGTCTGACAGACTGGACTTAATTCCTAAAGGCCAGATTCAATCTGGATTGGAACTTGAGGAGAGAGTGGCACTCCTTACAGAGGACGTAATCACCTTTTATGACAACAACTGCCCTTTGAAGGCACAAAGGGATGCTCAAAGCTGGAGATAGTCTCAAGAACTGGAGGACCATCGAAGGAGGACAAGAAGGCTCCTTGGTAAGGCCAACAGATCCGGCAGTGACACAGACTGGTTGGCCTACCGGAAGTCACAAAGAGAATACAGATGGGAGGTTCGTAGATTCACCAGGAAATCCTGGAGGGAGTTCTGTACCTCTATAGAGAAGACCTCAGCGATGTCTAGGCTTCACAAAGTGCTGGCCAAGGACCCTGGGGGAAGACTGGGACCCCTCATTAAAGATGATGGGGAGTGGACCAAATGTGAAAAAGACTTTGCAACTACTCTTTGAGACTCACTTTCCGAGCTCCGCCGAGGAATCATTGGCGTACCCCCCATTGAGGTGGGGTAGGCGTGCACCGGGGCCACGTATGTGAACTGGATTGAGGCAAGGAATCACAAAACAAAAGATTAAGTGGGCAGAGGGGCAGTGGGGACGCTGCTGCCCCACCTGACCTTAATATGTAGGGCTTCCCTGGCCTTGGGTCACATTCCAAGGCTAAGGAGGACCGCAAAAGTGGTTTATATTTACAAATCTGGAAGGGACACACATTACAGACCTAAAGATTTTAGACCGATCAGCCTGATGTCTTTTCTACTAAAAACATTGGAGAGGCTTTTCGACATGCACATGAGGGATGGTGTATTGAGAGATAACCCGCTCCATATGTATCAAAATGCATACATGGCTGGGAGATCTGCTGAGCCGGCCTTCCATCGACTCGTCACACGAGTTGAGGAGACGATTTGGCAGAAGGAGCTAGCAATGGTTGTTTTCACGGACATTGTTGAACAATGTCTCCCTGCAGACTATGATCACTACTGTTGCTAGGATGGGTGTCAGTGGTACCATCACTAGATGGATTGAGGCCTACTTACGCAGCAGAACGGTTAAGGCAATTCGACAGTTCAGGTTGTAGTAGGAAGCGGTTGCCCCCAAGGGGGTGTCCTATCGCCTCTCCTGTGGTCCCTAGTGGTTTACAAACTACTAAGAGTGCTAAACAGAATGGGGGTATATGCTCAGGCATACGCAGACGATGTGTGCATACTGGGCATTGGCAAGTTTGCCTGCACAGTGTTGGACATTGTCCAGTCTGCCCAGAGATTCTTAGAAAGGTGGTGTAGAGACAAGAGGCTCTCTGTTAATCCTAACAAGACAGAACTTGTACTCTTCACTAGTAGGAAAAGGCTGAATGGCCTATACATGCCCACCATGGGAATCACAGTGCTAAGAGCTTCAGAGTCGATTAAATATCTGAGGGTCGCTCTGGACGCTAAATTGAACTGGCTCAAGCACCAAGAGGATAAAGCCAGGAAGTTCAGAATGGCTTTTTGGCCGTGTCGGAAGGCCATTGGGGCAACGTGGGACCTTAAACCTAGGATGGTGTATTGTCTATACACGAGTGTGCTTCGGCCCTCCTTATGTTAGGCTGCAGTTGTCTGGTGATCTGCCATGGCACATAACTAGATAGATGCCAGAGAATGGCGTGCTTGGGAATTACAGGTGCTATCAGAACAACCCCACTGGCGGCGATGGAGGTCCTTGCTGGACTCTGGCGTATGGACCTGTTTGTAAAGGGGGAGGCTTGTAAAGCAGCCTATAGAATAAGGGCGTCTGGTGGCTGGCTCTCTGGCCAACCAGGACTCCACGGTGACATGCTATCTAGGGAAATTGGTCTGGATCCGTTTTCCCTTGCAATGGGAATAGACTCAATGACACCTAGGTACAGATTTGACAGACAGGTTAGGGCCTTCCTTTCAAGCAGAGATTAGTGGTTGGGGAGTACCAAGCCTGTACATGTCAAAGGAAGCTACTGGTTTACGGATGGCTCACTTATAGAAGAAGGTGCAGGAGCTGATGTATACGGGAGGGGTATACGGAAAGTTCTGTCTGTACCTCCCAGAGCCCATGCTACCATCTTACAAGCTGAGGTGATGGCAATCATTACTGCCGCACAGGAAGAAATGCGTCTAGGGGGCTTCGGAGAAGTTGTTTCCATCTGCTCAGATAGTCAGGCAGCAACAAAGACGATCATGGTGCCACGTACCAGCTCTAAGTTGGTACATGAGTACCAGGGGATCCTTGAAACCCTTCACCAACGTAAACAGGTGAGACTCATATGGGTCCCTGGGCATGCTGGCATTGATGGAAATGAGAGGTCTGATTCTCTGGCTAGGAGGGGACAAAGAGCCCTCTTCTGGGGCCGGAGCCAGCCCTTGGCATCCCCTTCCAGAAGGTTAAGAGAAGAATTGATCAGTGGACCTTTGAGGAATACGCTGGTAGATGGAGAAACAATACTGGGCTCAGACAGTCTCGTGCACTTATTCAAGGATTGGATCGCAGTTACAGCCGAGCTTTGTTGAGCTGTGACCAGGCCAAGGTGATGGCTGTAATGGAACAACTGTCCGGACATAATCTTCTTCATAGACATATGAAGATTACGGGCCTAACAGAAGACTCCACGTGTAGGCTCTGTGAGGAGGATGAGGAGAGCTCCATACACATCTTGTGTCATTGTGGAGCTCTTTCATCTCTTAGGCATACAAGACTTTGAGTACTTCTTTTCTGGAACCAGAAGATATCAGACGGGCTACACTCAGGGAGACCCTGTCCTCCATTAGGGGGACTGGTCTCTTGTGACACTGTTGCCAGACTTGGGGCGCAAAGGGCCATGGAGTCTAGGTGCGGTGGGCTTGGTGACATGACCACAACCCGGTGTATCTAATCTAGGCCTATAAAGGAAAGCAGGCGTTGATAGGAGGACCCGAGTCACGATCATTTAAACTTGTACAAAAATTATTAGGAACAAACCATTGACTTATGAAAAATATTTGTTACAAAAGATTTCATTTTACTCAAAATCTATAATTTGCCTTTATCCTGACCAAAGAATAACAATTGGTCTGAATTGCTGATTTATCACCCTCCATTTAAACTCATACCAATCCACCTATACCTTCGTTCGTTCTCTAGCGCTTCATCTGAACAGACGTGTACTGTTGTTACTTTTGTCTTTGACTGGCTAGAGTTTAGCTTACTTCTATTATTCTTATCTGCTGGGTAAAGATTGTCTTCTTGATAAGGAATAATATGGTGGTGTAATATTTTAAAACTGTTTATAGTTTTAAAATTCTCACTTTTAGAAATTGCTGATAGCAATTACTTTGCTTTTAACTAAATGTAATTGTATGCTAACCTAACCACGGAATCCTATTCATCTGCTTTGAACAATAACCTCGTTAACCTTTGCCAGAAGTTTTGGTACTTGTGGTAAAGATGTTTTAACTGGAAATAAGCATAAAATCCTTTCTGAAATAAACTTACAACGAAACAGGCTCGGGGGAATTAAATGGCATATTTTTGTTTAAATAAAATTTGTAAACAATGAAGACATTTCAATTTGGCCTTTCTTTACTGTCAACAATTCTCATATGCTAGCTTT
>JAQJVL010000925.1:196290-251290 GCA_035578905.1 Stictocephala bisonia | reverse complement strand
TCTTTTATGATAATGATTCTTTTCAATCTCAATTTTATTATTAAACTTGCAGTACATTATACACTCTAGAATATAAATTGATGGCACTGTAAGAATTCTATTACTGATAAAAGTTTCTACATGATTCAAAATAACTCAGATTATTTATATACCTGATTGCCCTTTTTTGCAATATAAATATTCTATTCAGGTTTTGATTAGATGGTGAACCCCAGATAATTATTGAGTAACATATGAGAGTTTATGATAGCATAATAACAATTTTTTTAGATGTATTTACTGTCTAACTTAGATATTTTTCTTATTACATGTAAACTAGATGCTAATTTTAGCGAAAGTTAATTAATGTATTCATTCTAAATTCAATTTGTGATCAACAATAACACCAATAAATTTTACGCTTTCAGTTTGTTTGAGCTGGTCCTCATCTAAAATAACATTAAAATAAGACTTGAAGCATAATTTCCTTGTTGGGCCTATATTCATAAACTGTGTTTTGTCTATATTTAATTTCATTCCTAAACTAGAATAATAATTTAGAACCAAGTTTATTGTAATAAATTTTTCAATTTCAAGATCATGAATATTTTTTCCTCTGTTTATTAGCATAGTGTCATCTGGAAAAGTAATAAGTTTCTCCTTGGAGACTTGATCTACTATTCATTCGCATAAATGATATACAGCAAGGATTCTAGAATGGATCCCTGTGGAACACCCATTTTAATTTTCTAAACTAAATTTTAAAGTTTTTGTTATTCTACCATTGCAATTAATAACTTGAACGAATTGCTTACGATTTTTCAAGTAATTTTGAATCCATTTTAAACAATGTCTTCATATACCAATATTAAATAGTTTCTCATGTAATGTATTGAATTGGACAAAGTCAAAAACTTGCTAAGATCTATAAAACATTCGATTATAAATTGTTTTAAGTCTAAGTAATCTAATACTGATTCCATAAATGGTAAAAGTACCTCTTTAGTGGATTAATTTTGTCGAAATCCAAATTGTGAGGAATTTAGTTTATTGTTTTTCTCTAGATAATTTATTGATTGATCATGTACTGCTCACTCAAGTATTTTAGAAAAACTAGATAAATTTGATATTGGTATATAGTTCTCTTTTTTTCTTTATTATTTTTTTGTAGTCTGCCAGTTTTGTGAACTGGAGTGACCTTAAAATGTTGAGAAGGCTTGGAAAAATGTTTTCTTGAAAGGATGAATTAATTCTATTTGTCATCGGGTTTACAATATGGTTAGCAGTCTTTTACTACTGACAATGGAATGTTGTCTTAACCAGATGATTTAATGTACTTTAATTTATTAACTATTCTAAGTATATCCTGTATCTGCACTTCACTAAAAGAAGATAAATTTTTAGGACTACTATTTACATAATCATTAGATGCAAAATATGACGCTGTCTTGTCAAATGTGGGTTTTTCTAAAAACTCCAATACATTTATAAAGTAATCATTAAAATCATCTGCTATTGTTTTGGGATTACTTAAACTATTTTTTACTTAAACTATTTTTTACTTCAGTTTTTAATGTAATATTTTTCTTTAATTTGGGTTGCTTTGTATGATCTTTTATTACTTTTCAGACATATTTTGTGTTGAAGTTAAATGATTTTATTATTTCTTCTATGAAATTATTTTTTCCTTTTCGTGCATTTTTCTCATAACTTTTCTTCAAGCATTTATATTGGGTCCATAGTTTTTGGTCTTGTTTAATTTTAAACTGTTGGTATGCGGAATGCAGTTTTTCTTTTTCAATTGATAGTTTATGAGTGTACTATATATTACATATTGGTTTATTATTATTATGATTAATTAATTTTAAGGGGCAGAATGTATTAAAATGATTTATAAAAATCTGTAAAAATACTGTACTTTTCGTCAACACTTTTTGCTAGATAAACTTTCCTAATTTTTGTTAGATAGTTGGAGTTGTAATCTGTTGGTTGTAATCTGGAGTTGGTCTGTCATCACCACCGTACGGGTGGGCGGATGGGTCAGTACCACTGTACGTGTATGGGTGGGCGTGTGGGTCAATACCACTGTGCGTGGGCGGGTGGGCAATACCACTATGTGTATGGGTGGGCGGGTGGGTCAGTACCACTGTACGTGTATGAGTGGCCGGGTAGGTTACTATTAAGTTTCAAAATACTTTGAATATGGAAATAAAGGGTATTAAAGAATATTTAAACACATTCAAACATATTTTAAATAGTTTTATTTATAAAATACACACCTTTATGTATTTTATTATTTATTATGTAATGACTTTGCCTGGTGAGGACAGTTAGTGACCTGACGATTTACCCAACCACCCACCCATACACTTACAGTGGTGATGACCCACCCACCCACCCGTACGGTGGTGATGTTCGTGGGTCATCACCACTGTAGATTTAATATTATGTTATTTACCCAGCCACACGCCCACATACCTTCTATGGTGTTTAACCAGCCACCCACCTATACAAATACAGTGGTATTGACCCACCCACCTGCCTATCTATACATGTTCAATAGTAGCTCCATACACGTACAGTGGTATTTATCCACCCACCCACCTATACATCTACAATGGTATTGACTCACCCGCCCACCCATACACGTACAATGATATTGACCCACCCGCCCACTCATACACGTACAGTGGTATTGACCCACCCGCCTACCCAAACACGTACAGTGGTATTGACCCACCCACCCACCCATACATGAACAGTGGTATTGACCCACCCGCCCACTCATACACGTACAGTGGTATTGACCCACCCACCTGCCTATCTATACATGTTCAATAGTAGCTCCATACACGTACAGTGGTATTTATCCACCCACCCACCTATACATCTACAATGGTATTGACTCACCCGCCCACCCATACACGTACAATGATATTGACCCACCCGCCCACTCATACACGTACAGTGGTATTGACCCACCCGCCTACCCATACACGTACAGTGGTATTGACCCACCCGCCCACCCATACACGTACAGTGGTATTGACAATACATGCCACTGTACATGTATGGGTGTACATGTCAAAATGTTGTCCAAATTTAAACTGTGTATTATATCAAAAAATTGTTTAGAAACAGTCAATTTTGTTTACAAAATGTATATTAAAATCACCTACCACAATAATTTTAGATTTTTAATATCTTTTGCAAAGTTATTATGAAACTATTGGGGGAAAAATGGATATGAGTTATTATTGAAAAATTAGTATTAAGGAAAAATTGTTGAAAAAAGTGGTTAAGGGGAACATTGTCATGTACACAACCCATCGGAGAGCATATTAGCTTAGTTTTTGCCCTAAGAAATCTTTACTTAATTTTTTTAAAGCCAGGTCATAATCTTCTAATATGCAGTTGGTCTCCATTGTTAATAATCTGGCAAGTTAGGTGATCATTTACACAATCAGAGGCTGAAGGCTTTCCGAATTTATTTCTTATTATTGCAGCTACACCTGCTGACATCTGCCTATCACTGCTGAAATCTGACCAGGCAGTGCAAGTGGTCACCTTTCTATATCACTTGTCATCTCTCTCTGTCTCTCTTGAGCACATGCTGAAGTGACTAATAGCTGAGCTAATGAGCCAAAAAGTCATCCAAGCACGTATTTGAAACAGTTTACCATTAGATAGCAACACACTTGCATTTACAGCAAATGCATTGCCTTGGTCTGTCGTTCTGTTTCTACAGTCAATGACAAATATACCTAGTCTACACCGTGCTAACTCAGACTTTAGGTCCTGATCTCTTGGAACACTAGGTCACCGGCTCTCCCTATAAATGTAAGATTGCAGTAAACAGCATTTAAAAATAAAAATTGTAAATATATGTTTTATATTTCAGTGTTGTGTGTAATCAAATGTTCTTCATCTGCATTCTGTTGTAACAGATGAAAACAAAAAAATCATATAAATATCTTGGGTAGTTATTTAATAAATTCCTAAATGAATAAACATAGGTTTGTCAGGAATATATCATTTATTATAAACTTACACACCTAAAACATATTTACAAAGCATGCTAAAAATTGCTATAAAACTAATTTTAATAAGAATATATTAATGGAATATCAAAATAAAGTTAAATATTAAAAAATATATACATACCAAAATATTTAAAGATACCTAAGTACTAAATTCCATGTATCTGCATATTTAGAGTGTTTCTTTGCATTGATCAGTCAGAGACTAAGTCAAGACTTTGTCTTTTGTATTTTTTGTCTGATTTTATGAAATTAATATCGTCATCAAATCATCATCATCATCATCTGTTGATGTTTTAAAGGTCTTTATTATTCTGACTATCATAATAAAGACCTTTAAAAGGTTTATAATCTGCCTATCATTGTTTTTTACTTTGTTTCTTCTTAAAACCTTAAAGAATCTTCGTGAATCTTTACAAAATCTTAAGAAATAGGTTTTATAATGTTCATTGGCCTTTCACATAATTCTGGTCAATATTATACAATTGATCTTCCTAAATTATTAGACAAATCATCATTCCCAGCTTTCAGGAATACACGCTCAAAAAATCTAAACAACCTAAAATACAACTTAGCTGCAGAAATCTGGGAGAATGTTACACAATCTAACAACACTGATGAGGCTTATGACAATTTCCTTACTACCTTTAGATGTTGCCTATCCATACAAAACCAAAATACAAACAAAGTCACTATAAAAAATACGTAATTTACAATGAAGAAACATTAAGCTTACAAAAGGAATTCATAAAAAGCACAGGATAATTTTTAGCTAACAGGAAGAATTGAAGATAAATCTGAAGCAAACCAAAAGAAGAAAGCATATGATTTGAAATTAAGCCAATTGAGGAAGGAAGCTAATGCAGACTACATAAATCAAGCGAACAACAAAACAAAAGCCATCTGCGAACTTATTAATGTAGAAAGAGGTGTTAAGAACCAATCAACATCAGACTTGGTACACTTCATAAGTGGTATTAAAAAAGAAACATATCCATACAAAATGGCTAACACCTTAAAAATTCTTATCAACATAGCCACAACACCTTACGACGACGCCAAATAGGAAATAATAACATAAAGCATGGGCCATTTTACAACGTATATATCTTAATGAAAAACACGACAACAACCACAGACAGAGAGATTAAACAAGCAATCCGCAACTGAAAAGTAACTCGTCAGGATTGAACAAGATGACGCCTAAAATCATAAAATTTTACAAGGTTGAGCTTCTAAATCCAATACTTTAATCATTAACCTATCATTCATGCAGGGGAGAGTAGAAAATTTTGTTTCTAACAAAAAACCGTAATCTCATTAATATGCAAGATACGTACCAACACCTCATTAGTATGCATACCGCATACATGCGCCTACCAAATATAGCTATTCACTCATTATTGTGCATGCCAGACAAGATCTTGATGACGTGTCAAGATCATTGACCCAGCCATAGGTCATTGACCTCATTGCTGGCATTGACCTTTAACCTTGATTATTTATCTTTGACCTTGGCCTATAACTGACCCTACATTAATAATAAATAATAATAATCAATCTTTATTTGTCATAAGAATACATTACATATCATTGACAATGTCAAAATAGCAGTAACAAAAACCTTATCAAAGGCTCCTAATTTATATGCTTTGACCTTAGATATACAATTAACATTCCAATCATGATATGTTAATTGTACTTAATTAAATAAGGTAAGGTGAAGTATTGTTCAGTCAGTTTATTCTACTAGTCGATTCTGTGCTCCTCATACCTTAGGACTTAATAGACGAAAGAGTTGTCTGCAGTGTGACTGATATAATGTGATTGCATAGCTTTTGTTATAAAAATAAATTAACTCTACAGTAAACTTGTTGGGAAAAGAAGTAGTGGTCAATTTGGAATATTCATACTACAGGGAAACAATGGTAATTCAGTTAGAAGGTAATATCTGGATAAATCAACATCATTTGGATATTTATAATCTAATTATTTTAAATGACTACAAATATTAGTAGTTATGCTGCATTAAATAAAATCATAATAGGTATAATTTATTAACATGAGTTGTAGCCTCTTTATATTTTAAATATAAACTCCACTGTCATTATTAAACCTATATTAGCCTATAGTTTTGAATAAATGTTATGAATAACTGTAGTTTTGTTTGAGATAGTCGAAATATTTTTAAGTTTAAATAGAATGTTTCACATTTTTTTACTTTATATGTTTTACTTCGTACATTGCAATTTCTATTTTGTATTTCCTTGTAAATTGTTATTTATATTTGAAAATATCTTATTATGTGTGATGATGATAAATGGTAGAGAGGGCTTTGCAGCCCTAACTTCGCCTCTTGAATATAAATAAAAAAGTTTTTAATTTCATTCATTTCCTTCATTTCATTTCTTTTCATTATTAAAGGTTTTCATTTTATTTCATTTATGACTAATTTAAATCTCTCTCCATGTTATCCTTAGAGCCGAAAAAACATAATTTGGAAAACATTAAATTGTATTTGAATAGTAAATACTATCCTTATGACAAAAAAATGGAAATAAATATCTACTAAACGAGTAATATTCAAGACTTGAATCTTCTCATCATGCAGGTAGTGATGATTGACCTTGTTTGAACTAAAGTATATTTTTAAATAAGAGACCAATGTTTGTTATTTATTGCTCTAAACAAGTGAACATTGAAGACAGGCTCTTTGGACAGTCGTATTGAACTGCGGACTACAGCTGACATTCCAGCCAACATTTCAGCTTATTGTTTGATTGCAAATGTTGCATCAGTGTAGTATAAACCATTATCTGGAATTGTTGAACAATTATTTAATATTTTTTGAATAAATAAAAAATATATAATTTTTTAAAATGTATTGTTTTTTTTTTTTTACTTAAATTCACATATTAATAATTTAAAAAAAGAAGGAAACAGGGTTCAGTTTTTTAAAAAATAATACATTCAAGTGTGGTTAACAAAGTTTATTTTTAGTAAATAAACATAAGTGGTTGTATAAGACCATTAGTACAAAAACAAATATCATGTTGTGTATTACAATAACAATAATAGAACAATAATTACCAGTACAATGAATAACTTAATGTGAATAGAGTTGTTATTGGCAAACAAACAAGTAAATTACATTAAAGTTTTTTTATACAAAATTATAACTGAAATATCTCTATATCAAACAATTATTCAATACAATATAACTTATATAAACAGAAACTTATTATCGATACATTTAAAATTTTGATCATTTAAACCTCCTATTGTTAATTGCCGCTTCATCGGTAATTTAGTCCACCGTGTGAATGTTAATTGCCGACGAACCGGCAACTGTGCAGGCCTTTGTTACTTATCATATTTCTCTACTATTACTGCATCAATAATACTCTATGTGGTATCAGTCAAAACATCGGATATTACAGAATCCTCAACAATTGAACATAATTGTTTACTGTTGTGGACGATTGTTTAATATTAGTTATATATATTTATTGTTATTAATTTTGTGTCGTACTTATTTGTTGTTATTATTTATTATTATTTAAATTATGTTATTGTTATAAATGTGTGCTGAAGCAGTATTGAAGACTAATGGACTTCAACTGAACTTGTACCACTATTAAATTATTAATATTATGTGAACTGCTATAATGTAATTAGGTTATAGCCTGTTTCATAGCACAAAAATAAAATAAAATAATCTATGTACAAGCATTAAGAGTATTATTATTTGTTTACAAAATCGTCGTTCAAGTGACACAGATGGAAAAGTGGACTTTTGCCATGTGTACATATGTTTAATTTTTTGTTCTTGTAATTTTTGTCTGTAAATATTGTATGTAAAGTGTATATATTCATAAAATGTACTAAATTTGGAACAAAATAGCTATTTTGATTTTGTTTAATCTAGAAATTTATTTCCATGGTGATTCTGATAAAACTTCTAAAACAAAAGAAACAAACTATCTTCGTCTATTTTGGATGCACAACTTTTTTTATTCAATGTATGCATATGAAAGTTATATAATTATATTCTCTGTAATAATACAAATAAAATGATATATAATTATGTGCATGTATCCTTAAAATTATATTTATATTATTTTTTAATTAGACGTATACAAAACAAGTGAAATATGCCTAAGGTTCTCAGGCTACACAATGAACATTGAGAAGGTTAATGAACAATAGCCTAGAGCCTTTGTTTTGATTCCCTCTGAACAAAATTATCGGTTATCATCGTCAGAATTTAGTGCAATTAATTTTATTAGAAATTAATGTTTGCATAATGTGTTTTTTTATCCAAACAATTTCATTTCTTATCTCAAAATCACATTAGTAAATAATCAATTTTTATAATCAAAAGTAATATGGTTTTTTTTACAGCATGTTTTGTTACACCTTTTGCTTGGTTCTTTTTTTTAACATCTCGTAAAAATAAATCATTTACAGTTTTGTATGCATAAAACTTACTACTAAGGGATATAAGATTTACGATAAAAATACCAGACGTTTCATCTTTAAATGCTCCTTGATGTTTTTTGTTGACAGTAGAAAAACATTTATGATTAGAAGGATAGTCTAACATGTCAAAATAGTTTTTAATTTTAAGAGCTAAAGATGCATTATATATACTGCCCTGCTAAGGAAAAGGGCAGTATCTGCAAAACATCTGTTTTGAGATAAAAGAAAGCAAAGTTTTAAACTTCATCATTAACATTAAAAATGCATTTTTTTCCTGATATATTTTTATTTTATTGTCATGTGTTATACTAGCATTGCTTAGAAAAAATAAAATCACTACATAAATTAAGTTTTAAATAAAAAAAATCATTTACTTCTTTTTGGACTTAATAAATGCTAAGCAAAAAGGCAGTATCTACCAGTTACTGCCCTTTTCCTTAGCAAATGTAAAATGGAAAAAAGGCAGTAACTACTCTTTTTTACAATAAAAACAAGATTTTATTAAGACTAAAAGGCTTACAAAAGGCTTTTTATTAAGGCTAAAAGTAGGCTATACAAAAGATGTTAATAAAAGTCTTTACGATGTAGGCAGACTCTCCCAAAATGATTTCCTATTTTGTGGGATAATATTTTTCAATGCTTCAAGCAACTGGATTTTCCTTTTTCTTGGGAATCCCTTGGGAGAGTTCAGTTTGGCTGCTTCTGGTATCCCCCCTTTTTCAAAACCCTCGGCTGCAAGAAATCAAGCTCCTTGAATTCTTCTGTCTTGTCATCAAGAATCAAGAATCGTTTATTTTCCATTCGACATAATTAATGCATGGGCAAAAGTCTAAAGTACAGCATATAAAGCTACGGTCAAAAATTATAATAGAAATAAAATAAATAAAATTAACAAATACTAACACTACTTTTTTAAGCTCTGTGGATATTTCTTTTAATTATAATAGACCAATTGACCTAGACAACAATAATGACAATAAATAAATGTAAGAATTAACAATAAATTAGATAATTTTGACAACAAAACAAGCAATAAACCATTAATATATAAATTATGACAAGAAATAACAATATTAAAAACCAGTAACAATAAAATTACAAAACATAAAAATGAATAAAAACACACAAAACAATAAAAAGAGACACAAATAATAGGTCTAATTGAAGGACCAATAACAGTTTTAAAATAGTATCAGTAGTCAATAAAACAAAACTAGATTTAAATTCAAAAAACAATATCTTTTTTATCCATGAAGTCAACATGGTTTTGTATGTGGTTTTGTACTGCAGGCTATGTTTACCTCTTTCAAACTTCATGTGAACAATGTGTTTGAGATAAGGCCTCTCTGGCATGGCTTTCATTTTTGCCTCAGATTTCCAACTTTTCCATAGGAAAAAGTTGTCAACGCTCATTTTACACACATCTACGTGGCCTTTATTGGCAGACCCTACAGCATCAACAAAATCATCGAAATCGTATGTTTTTTTCTGAGATTTTAGAGACAGCTCCACCTGATGGTGGAAGCTGTCGGCGCTCATGAAGCTATGCCCAGGCTCAAAGAAATAAACTTGGATTTCAGTAGCCTCAACAGCAGCCGAGTTAACTATTTGAACAAATAATGTTAATAAGCACCAATTTTTATTTTGCGCGATACAATTGTCAACAGCTGGAGCCAATGCCAAGCAAATCAGCAGTATCTACATCAAGTTAAGGATAAAAGCAGTAACTGCAATCAGATACTGCTTTCTTGCATGGAAAACTGTAGTTGCTGCTCTCTTGCTTAGAAATAGGTTCTTTTACCTTGTATTTACTGTTTATGAGAGAGGCTATATCTCAATAACCATTGCAGATACTGCTTTTTTACTTGCACCAATCGATTCAGCATATTCCAAAACATAGACTGGTATATATAACTCAAAAGTGAAAATTTTTCAGATACTGCCTTTTCTCTTAGTAGGGCAGTATAAATATGAATTTAAAACAAATTAATAGGTATTAATTTACAACAAGTGGATATCTTCTGTTTGGTGTTAAGGTTTTTCATTACCTTATAATGCATATTGTACATGTGGTATTTACTCAACTCTAGAATTGTAAAACCAACATAAATAGATTTATTAAAAATTAATGTTTCTTTGGACAATTGAATAGCACACAAATCCTTGCTGAAAATAATTCTATTGTGAAAATTTGGTTTAGAGATAAGTCTGTTTAGTTTTGGTACTTTATTTACCAACTCTAAATTCATTCTACTTCTTATATTTTCAATACTTAACCGAAACATTGAGCTATTTTACAATTTATTAAAATTTTGTCTAAATCATTTTTAGCAAATTTTCTTTCTGCACTATTGAATGTAATGTATAGTTCCAAACATTTACTTAAGTTAAATTTCAAAACACAGTGTATTTTTTTCAGTACCAAACTGTTTTCAATACAGTAGCTTGTTTCAATATCATATAGTGGCAAACGTACTTGTCCTTATCATACAATCTAGTTAATAGTTTTACTTGTTTAGACCATTCAGGAATTCTTTTTACATGTAGTCACTGTCCACAGCTCTTGCACCTACAAGTATTCCATGTCTTAGAGCCAACCCACTCCTTGAACCTATTCTCCCACAACAATTTATAGGCATTTTTAAAGCTCGATCAGTTACAACAACTGTCCTATCTCTTTTTGGAGCTACCACATCATATGCACCTGTTGATTTTGAAGTAACAAGAAGAGGAGCAGTAGCGTTTTATGAAAAACGAAAATATCCCAATTGATTTTCCATACTTAAACTGATATAAAAAAATTTATACATTGAGACTGTCTATTTAATAATAATAGTATTGGTAATTCACTTATTTAAAGGAACAATAATTATAATAATGAGATTGGTATTATTAAAATCTACCTAATAAAATGTCTAAACATTTGATTAAAAATTAATAACTAAAAATATATGGAGTTCCATAATATATGATATAAGAATTAGTAACATTGAATTATAAAACATGTTTTTTGTATAGAAAAGCTAGGATCTATAAAAATTGCTTTCCTTTTTTCTTGTCAAAAGTTACAAATTCCTTTTCTTAATGTAGTCTGGATATTACAAATTTTGTCCAATATTTCTGATCATCTGTTTTGTTAATGTTTAATAGAATATAACCTTTTTTTGAAACATTTTGCCAATACATATTCTCCCACTTAAACTTTTTTATTAGATCTTTTGCATTGGATATTTATAAAATGAGTAACGCACTCCCCTGGAGTAGTAATTTTTCATCCCTTATTCCCGGTTTGAACTTGAAACACCTGACTTAAATTATTGCGACCATCATTGTCATCATCATCATCGCTGTTACTCTCAGATTCAGTACCACAATCTGTAGGGGAATTAGGATGTTTACGTTTTTTTGAGACATTGGACTTTTATTTTCCAATTTAAATATTTCCTTAACTATTGCCCTAAATTTTTGTACAGCTTGAAAAGGAAATTTTGCATAGCGAAATGCATCTTTTTTTAGTGTTGGTTGATAAATTTCAATATCATCGAAATTTCTTTTGGCTATTGAATCTGACATTAATGCTCCCTGATTTAAAATTTCAGGATTATTTCTAATGTGGTTTTCACACATTTTAGCTGACTGACTCAAAATAAAAGATATTTGTATCAAAATTGGACCTGAAAGTGTTTCTAATGATGATCTTAGAGATTTAGCCAAAATTTGCCTTTTTGTAAAAGAATCTATTCATGATACTGTAAAAGAAAATTTTCAATAATTTTAATTACAGTAAAAATGTTCATTGTACCATCATAAAAGCTAATGACTTCTGTTGATTGTCTGGGAGTTGCGTCCAATATCGGGGAAGCCAAATGTTATATTTTTCTGATTACTTAATTCGTTGTTGACGTCTTGGTTCAAGTCTATTAGAAAGTTTGCTTTACAAGGATCCATTAGCTGAAAATTCAATTCAATTAATATCATTTAATTATATTATAACAATTAATTTCTATTATAATCTGAATAATAAATATTGTAAATGGGAATATAAAAATAATTAAATTATATGAAATTAGAGTAATAGTTGTGTTCTTTAAAAAATTATTTATTCTTTCAAATTCATTGAAAATATAACTATTATATCTGTATATTTTAAAAATTTAACAATCGTTTAAAAAAACCCAAAAAGTCCTTTATAACTGTGTAAAGTTTATGCTATGTATTGTAATACTATATCTTTTGTATGAGTGTGAGCTGGTGATGGTGGTAGTGGCTGTGGGGATGGTCAGTAAACAGTAGAAGGAAGGCCTTCAACAAGCAAGCTCGTACTATGAAAAAATATATAAATAATATTAAAATTGTTGTATCAAAAAATCAATACAATCTGGTTTAATAAAAAAAGTTATAATAAATATAATGTCTATTTTAAAATATTAAATAAAGAAAATAAATTCAAGTAAATATGATAGTTAAATCCTCTTCGAAATAAGAATGTCTTAACTGTAACTATAAAAATTATATAATGAACTGTTTTTATTAACATTTAAAACTATGAATTGAAAAGTTCAGATTTTTCAATTTATATGAAGAAATTTATATTGAATATACAAACATTTAAATGTTTTAATACTTTATAAAAGTACAATAACTATTATAAAGTATTAAAACTTAAATATTAAATTATAACATATATCAATTTAAGTTAACAAATGATAATTGAAAAATTTAACGACAAAAGGAAAGAACAAATGTACCTTATACTTCCATAAACAACAGCATGGAGTCTTGATGAAGATCTAGAAGTAAACTGATGCTCGTAGACTAACAATCTGCTAGTGAGGAGACGTATGTATAGTGAGTGCATCATTAGTATGCTAGCAGTAAACTATGAGTGAATAAAGCAACTGCATGCATAAAAAGGAATGTGGTTTGTTACATCATCACGGTGGTACACCTACACTATCACTAGAAATATCAAGCAGTATCACTTTAAAACAAAAATATTGTTTATTTTATTTTCAAAATATTTAAATATGACTAACTCCTGTATAAAATCATCATTTATTTAGTGAAATTATAATTGTATGTTTTTTACATCATCATTTAACATTGATTGGCCATTTATTATCAAAAATCGTTCGGATGATGAATTTTTTTAGTGAAAATCTATCTTCATAAAGAGAAAATAGAAGTTTAATATAACTGAATTCAGTTTTGTCAACTTAGCGACTTTGTCGCTAGATCTGGCAACTTTTTCGCTCTTTCGGCGACCAGATTTTCTATTTAGCGACTAACGGCCAATCTAGCGAATTACTAACATTTGCCACTTTTTTACTTATATAAATTTCGAAAATGCTTAATTCAAACTGCCACTAGTTTCTTCCTCCATTTTACAGGTAAAATGTTCGTAGTCTATGCGTATCTACTATTACTACAATAATATACATTAATTCATTTTTTATTTCTAAGAAGCCGATTGTAGAGGTATGGGCGAATATGAGGTATGAATAAGTGTGATGAGTCTAGATGAACGAGTGTAGTCATTGTTACTATCTGAGTTCGACTTAGCTCAGAAAGGACTATTTATTAATAGCCAGGGAAACTATGGAACCTATAGATTTACGTGGAATCCGAACCACGTAGTGTTAGTCTGATTTTCAGCTAACTGACATGTCTGACACTCAGTTCTCTTCCCTACACATCTGAACCTTGACTACCATCCAACATGGACACCCAAGACTTCTCTAGTAGTGTCTACGTCGATGGCAACCAATGAGTGGATGCCATGTTGGTATTAAGAGGACCAATCATAGAACATATCGCCTACAATCTCCCAAACATTTTGTCCCCAAGCAGCTGGGTTGCAGCACCCTCATACTGCAGTGACAATAGTGAATGAAATTTCCGGTTTACTGCCTGTCTCACGCTTGTTTTTATTGTAGACAGTCAATTCCTTTCAGTTTCAGTTGTGTTGTTGTACGCAAGCTATGTTGTGTATATTTACATGTAGCTTGACAAGGGGCAAAATACAAGTAGAAGTCATTAGACAAAATAATTCAAATGCTAACGCTTCACAAACTGACAACAATGTTGATTTTCTAAATTAGAGTTTGTTTTAATCATGCTAATTTTATAACTTTTATTGTAAACTTAATATACACATTATTCAATTATGTGCTTTTATACAATTATGAATTTTAATACAAAATACTTAAGTTTATAGTTAACAAATATTTTTAACTACACGTTGTTTAGTTTTCATGACCCGGGTTAGGCCTACATAAAAATTTAACTTTAATAATGTATGCTGTTTTCAAGTGCGTGTTTTGCGATTTAGCGACATTTTTTACGGCAAAAATAATCGATTTAGCGACTTCTGGCAACTTTTTGGACCTCATTTAGTGACAATAGAGTTCAGAGTGTTGACAACACTGACTCAATTCAATAAAATCTACTTCTTCCTTAATTCTTTGATAGCAAGATTTTAAATGTCATATTCTCACATTTTTGTTATATGTTTTGTTCAGTCATAAGTTAAGAAATACAGTATTTCTATTAAACTTTCTGTAGATCTTTATAAGACAACTATATTGCCTTGTTTTGATTGTTCCTCAGCTTGTTTATTTATTTTCAACATATTAAACAAAACATATGATTGGAACATGAAACTCCACTGTTTCATATTTTCATAACCACTTGAGTAAATTAGTACCATTGAAATTGACCCATAAATTAAATGGCTCAAAACAATGTGGTATACTAAGGCGTCTGGCATGTATACCAGACGTAGGACGATTACTGACGGCCCTGACCCACCCGCCCGCCCCTACATGTACAGTGGGACTGACTCACCCGCCCATTCCTACACATAAAGTGGTACTGACCCACACGCCCGCTTCTACACGTAAAGTGGCATCTCGTGTACAACGGCATTAAGAAGAAACAAAAAGAAGGAAAGAAGTAACACCTCACAAATCACAACCTATAGAAGATCAAATTTATAAACGTACCATATATAACACAAGCCTAAACAAAGCTATTCGAAAAACCTTTCAAAATACAAATTACAAACTAAGTTTCTCAACAAGCTAATCTGAGATGCCCACCCACCCACCCGTACACGTACAGTGGTAATGACCCTCCCACCCATCCATACACGTACAGTGGCATTGACCCACCCGCCCACCCATACACGTACCAAACCAAACACCAACCACCTGGCAAACGCCTTCTTGCTCGTTTGGTGGTGGATATTGTAAACAAATTGGGCAAAGCATCATTTAAGGAAAGGACTCACCCGCCCACCCATACACGTACAGTGGCATTGACCAACCCGCCCACCCATACACGTACAGTGGTATTGACCCACCCGCCCACCCGTACACGTACAGTAGTAGTAGTACAGTAGCGCGTCTACCACTGTACGTGTATGGGTGGGTGGGTGGGTTGAAATACAGGGCAAGTTGAAGGACATATGGCAGCATCGTTCATAACTGGACATAATAAGCATCTCCGTTGCAGTGCTTTATATTGTTATGGCAATTAAAGAGAAGATTAAAATATATTTTGTTTATAATACTATAATTAATTGTTAGAATATTATTATTCTATTGTTCTAGTTTTCCATTGTACGTGTAGGGGCTGGCGGGTTTGTCACTACCAAAGTACGTGTATGGGTGGGCGGGTGGGTCAATACCACTTTACGTCTACGGGTAGGCGGGTGGGTCAATACCAGTGTACGTGTATGGATGAACGGGTGGGTTAATACTACTGTACGTGTATAGGTGGGCGGGTGGGTCAATACCACTGTACGTGTAATGAAAAAATGACTGTACTTTTATGTAAAGATTATTTTAACAATAAATTGTATGATGCTTGTAACAAAAGGGCTGTTTGCTAGCTAAGTGGTTAGCACCTCTGCTTCATATGCAGAGGGTCACAGGTTTAAATCATGGGAAGTACGTACAGTACTTTAAGGGTTTCATCATCAGTACCACTTTGCGTGTATGGGAGGCCGGGTGGGTGAGTACCACTGTACGTGTATAGGAAGGTGGGTGGGTTAATACCACTGTACGTGTATGGGAGGGCGGGGGGGGGGGGGTCAGTACCACTTTGCGTGTATGGAAGGGTGGGTGGGTCAATACCACTGTACGTGTATTGGAGGTTGGGTGGGTTCCTTTGTGAATCCCTCCGGTCTGAGGATGGTAAACGTGGTTTACCGAAATGAATCATCATAATATGTGTTCATTTTGTTCTTACATTGTTAAAAGGTTGTTGTGTGACGTTCACTTTTTTTAAAGGAATCCTTACTCTAAGCATACCCCCATTTACTATTGATCTGTTGGAAAACTTATTCGGGTAGAGTAAGGTAGAAAACCAGTACATGGAGATTACTAAATAACTATATATATGTATAGTATCATATCCATTATATTTTAAATTATTGGATAGTAAATATCCAAATGGTGATTTACCCAAAGAGATATCACCTTCCAACCGAATTATAATTTTTTCTTTAATACTAATATTCCAAACAGTTTATTTCAGAGTTCAATTATTTTTATATCAAAAACAAGTTATGCAATCACATTATAATCAGTCACACTGCAGATAGCTCTTCCGTATATCAAGCTTTAAGGTATAAGGAGCACAGAATCGACTTGGAGAATAAACTGACTGAACAATACATCACCTTACCTTATTTAACAACACATGAATTGAGTACAAATAACATATCATGATTGGAATATTAAATCTAAGTCAAAGCATTTAAGTCTATGGTCAGTAGTACACCAAGGTAATGGGCCAATGTCAAAGTTCAAAAGTCAAGGTAAAAGGTTAAGGTCAGTGTAATATGTCAAGGAAAGCGATGAGGTCAATGACATTTGGCAGATTCAATGACCAAAGAAATCCTGTAACATGAAGGGCGACTTAAATCTAGTAAACCACCGATTAGCTTCCAAGCTAATCAAGCTCAAAGGAATGTTGGTGAAAACCAACTGGGCCATCTTGGGATATGTTTGACAGTTGAGACAAGTTAGATTCAAAAAATTTCACTCTTTTCCAAAGATTCCATTGCTAATTAATTTTTCTTTTGGCACTGATAGGGAGACACTATGAAATACTTTTTTATCATGTTAAGGAAATTAATATCAAAATGTTGACTTTTTCTAGATTATTAATAATGTTTTGAATCAAGAAAATAATAGCAGTAAATATAAAGTTTTATAGTGTAAAACTAAGTTGCTTCCTATCTAGTTGTTTTATAGTGTAAAACTTAGTTGCTTCCTATCTAGTTGTTTAATTGAAAATTATTCATTACCTGATTTAATGTCTAAAAATCTTGGTTAACAGAAATGGTTAAATAGCTCAAGATTTATGAACTGAGGAATTTGCACAATCTCATGTTTTAAAGTGATTATTAAACGTCTTTTTCCTCCTTGATTATAGGTTCTCTGCAGACTTAAGAAGCCATTAGTAGCCCAGAAATATTTCAAAATGTTTCTGTCTATAAATTTCATTACCGAGACGCCAACCGAAGAGATATGAGAAAATAGTACGGGTCAATGAGTGTACATGAACGAATGTAGTCTTTGTTACTGACTAAGACCAACTGTTCCTTAGAAAAGCCATTATTAGTCCTACAGCTAGTTGACAAGCCTGTTACTCAGTTCTTTTACCTACAGAAGATCCACCTCCTGACTACTACCCAATATGAGTATCCAAGACTTACCTAGTAGGCCTAGTGTCCACGCCAATGAAAACCATTGAGTGAACACCAAGTTGATATTAAGAGGATCGAGATCAGAAACTATTTCCTAATATCTCCATAACACTATGTCTCCGAGATGCTGGGTTACAGCACTGCGCCAGTAGTGTTAGAACAAGAGAGAGCATCTGTTGCCTACAATTTCTATAACATCTACATATTAATTACAGCAGTATGCTGCTTGCTAAATTTAGCCTTGAATAAGCCTAATATAAACTTGTATTTACAAATGATAGATAAATTGATAAAATAGTCATTACTAATATATACAGAAATAAATGGAAAATTAAAGTAATGCAATAAAAGAAAGAGTTATGTTATACCTGAACAAACGAAGAGAAATACGTTATTCTATTCATAGAATCTAGTAATTTTCTTTCAGTCTCAGTCTGAGTGGTGTACTTTAAAAGCTTCATCATTGGCAGGCTCAAAATATATATGCCGTTGTTTGGATTTGTAAATCTCCATTTCTTAAACAAATCCAATCTTGATTGTAACTCCTCTGTGAACAAAATGTACAATATATAAAAAAATATTAGAACACAGGGGATATAGAGGGTGTTAAATACATATGTATCATGAACTAGTACAATACTAGTAAGGTGAGCTGATAAGCAATTTGAACAAATCCAGCACTAATACAGTTTCTGTGCAAACAGGTTCAGCATAATGTACATATTGGCTTAAGATTACATTGTAAAATTTCTTTTGTTTATGAAGTATTTTTATTTATATGTTAACAGCTTATATTATTATATTTTATAAGTCTCTGGACAGTTTCAACCCTAATAAAAAACTCAATTTGAAGAATTAAAAAGTTTTTCAAAATTCCTTCTTTAATTGTTAATTTGTTAAAAATTGTAATCATTCATCTATTATTGAAATACGTTGCATTACTTTTTGTATAGGTTCAACCCTTAAAAACTGTCTGAAATCAAATTGACAGAATTGAAACAAACTATTATCTTGTGTTACTTTTTTAATGGCTAGAAACATTTTTAGATTGAATTTGTTAAAAATTCTAATTCAGCTTCAGTATATATTACGTGTAGTTTCACATGAGCTTTTCCAAACAACCCTCACTCAACGAAGTTATAAAAGAAATCTTAATTTTACAGTTAACTCTTAAGAGTGAGAATTATTCCAACTTTTATTTTAACATTTGATTTTCATACTTTTAATGCTTTTCCAGTTTTTTCTTTTTTTCATTTAATAAGCAATGGCGTAATATTACGTCAAAGCATTCTGAAGGGTTAAACTAGGAATATAGTTTTTTTATGTTAACTGTTACTGGCTTGGTAGCATGTTGTAACTGAATATTTATTTTTTTAAATAACATTCAAATATCTTTAACCATTTCAAAAGAACTTGACAAATAATAACTCTAAAAATATAAACAGTTGTAGAACACCAACTGTTTATTAAGATATTACTGGTATAAAGCCTAGAAAACAACTTATAAAGAGTATTATTTGAATTATTTAAATTAGAATACCTATAAACATAGTTATTGTAAATTAATTTATTAAATTTTAATTAGTATATTTTGTATATGAATAATTAGGGCTTACAATTACTGAAACAATTTCGATCCAGTGTAGAGATAACATTTCAGCTTCAATATGTTTAATTATTCATAAATTGAAAGTAAATTTCTGAAAATATAATAGTTTTTCTAAAAACTAAGATAGCATATGAATACATAATCAAAGAAAATTAACTATATTACAAAATAAATGGTTCCAAAGAACTGGTACAAACTCTCCCCCATATTAAACAATAGAAAATCAAAACTTTGAAAATTTCCGGTTTCATTCCGAAATGTTTTTTTTCAATAGCAAAAAAAATCAGATTTTTTCTGAAAATGTAACCAAAATCATTAGAGCAGTTTTTGAGAAAATTTAATTTTTTTTGTTTTTCCCTATAAAAATAGAAAAAACTATCTTTTCTGAAAATGTAATTAAAATCGTTAGAACCATTTTTGTGTGTTTTTTCCCACTAAAAATAAAAAACCAAAAGTTTCAAAAATGTGAAAAAATGGTCTAGAGATATTGACTAAATACACCTAAATACCAAATTTCATAAAAATGTATCCATCCGTTGGTCTTCAGCGAAATGCACTTTCACACAGACAGGCATACATACAGACAGACACCAAATTTTTTTCATAAAAACCAATTTTTTTGGTTCAGGGGACCCTAAAATGGATTTTTAGACCAACTTGTAAAAACAAATTGCTGTACGATCACAATCCTTTCTCTAAGCTAACGCATGTAGGAGAAAGTAAAATGGCTTACAGTACATTTTTACTAATAAAAAATTAAAAACTTAAATTCAATGACATTTTTTATCTATATTAAACTGGGTATGTTTATTTTTTCAACTCAAGAAATGATTGTTGGCTAATCAGAGTTTCGACTGTATTAAAGATTGGTACACTCAAGTTTTATTTCAAATTACCAAAACTTGTAGATATATTCTGTACATTGTATTTATGTCCAATTAAAATTATCCTTTAAAAATATACAGTAATAGGGTTTTTAAGGAAACATTATTTAGTTTTTAACACTTACAATTTTATAGAGAATTCAAAGTGTATAGGCTAAGGTGCGATAATGAACCTACTAGAACTGTCAGATGAATTTTAAATTAAAATGTTTCAGACTAACAAGCTTGGAACGAGTGGTCTGCACCCCATAGTGCTATACAAAACAGTCCTAAATCATTAACTTTTATTATAGAGAAATAAAACAAAAACCAACATTTTTGGTCAAGCTTTGACTAAAATATGATACAATACTAATTATAAAGTACAATTTTAGGTTAGGTTAAAGGGCACTAGGCCCGGAATTAGTATATTAGAGGGATAGGACATCAGCAAACTTACCTTAAAAGACAAATTCACTAACATCGGAGTAGTAGCCACAAACACAAAATGAACACAATCTCACAAATTTTCAACACCATTGGCATTTTCTTCACTGGCTCTCTACTCACCTGAAGAAAATGCCAGTGGTGTTGAAAATTTGTGAGATTGTGTTTATTTTGTGTTTGTGACTACTACTCTGATGTTAGAGAACTTTTCTTTTAAGGTAAGTTTGCTGATGTCCTATCTCTCTAATATACTAATTATAAAGTACATTATTTTAAATTACTCTCATGCATACAGCAGTAAAACTGCCATAGTGTTTGTTGTTGCCAATTTAAATTTAAAAATATAATGGTCACACAATAATTTTAGCACAATAATTGGTGTCATTGATTTTAGCACTTAAATTTTAGTGAAAAAAGGGAGAACACAGCATTATTTTTATCATAGGTATGTAACTATTTATTGCAACAACATTCATAGTAATTTTTGCTCACATGTCTGCCGTTTGTGTTAGATATTTGGTAGATGAGATGTACTATTCAACTAACCATTGTTTAGTTAGTATTACTATTGACTATAGAAAAAAATAGACTGCCCAAGTCAATGTACTTTCTACAGGAATGTGCTGCTATCTAATGGTGATTTGATTCAAATAAGTGCTTGGCTGACCATTTAGCAAAATATTAGTTCAGCTATTAGTCACTTCAGCGAGTGATGGAGAGAGATAGAGACCATGGACGTAACACCTATAGAAACATCTAACAGAACTAATTGCATGCACCAAACAGATAATCCGGCGTCCTGGGTTTCATGAAAGTGGGCAGTCTTCTTGTTTCTATAGTCATTGGTATTACATTTAAAAACAACCTATAACTTTTAATAGCTATATAATTAATTTTAATATTTGATAGTGTTTTTATAAGCCATTTATAAACATGATTTTTTTTAGATAAAGGTGATTAATATTGATTGCATTTAAGAATTACTCAATAAATATTGAATAATCAACAAAACTTTATAGAAACTTTTTTTTAGAGTTTGGTTCTTTATTCAATTCTGATGCTATTTTGGAAGTAAACCGAACAAGAAATTTTTTTCTACGATTGCTTGGAATTTCCCTAAAATTCTGTTCTCAAACGAGTACCATCTACATTACAGTCTATTTCAATAGTTCAATTAGTTTGTTTTTTCCATAATTGTGCTATACAGAATTTTGTAAACAATATATTGCTGTCCATAACAACATTGTTCTCAAGTTCAATTTTGTCACAGAATTTGATACTGTAATCACATCATTAAAAACATTTCAGTCTCTAACATTCACCGTCCATAATTATAGGAATCAGTTAGGAAGTTTTCTACTAGTTTTGTAAACCCTTCTTTTGGTATAATAACTGATTATAGACTGTATTTATTTGAAGTAATAAATATTCCTCAACTTTTGATGAGACAACCACATAATTTCGTTGGTTTGAAAGAATCAAGAATACCCTTTGCTAGAGTTAATCAGAACATTAATTTACTGTAATTAAGCTCTGATATCATCTAATTGCAAGAAGGATGAAGGTCATATGACTTAAAGCCAACAAAAAGTATCACACTTCACTTAATCTTTATATATTTTAAAAGGTCGATGGAAATCTGTTAGCGCAACAAAGTACTACTCGTATTTTTAACTGGTGGGGTAGTGCTGTAACCCAGCTACTTGGAGATAAAGTGCTGTGGAGATTGCAGGCGATAGATTCTAGGCTCGGTCCTCTTAATACTGACATTGCTTTTGCTCAATGGTTGCTATCTGCGTGGACACTACTACAGAAGTCTGAGGTGTCTGTGTTGGGTGGTAGTAGTATCCAGATGTTGTATAGAGGAGAGAACTGTGTATCACGCTTGTCAATTACCTGAAAATCATACCAATATTACGTGGTTCGGATTCAACGTAAAGCTCTAGGTCTCTTAGTTGCCCTGGCTATTGATCTATTAATAAACAGCCCTTTCTTACAAACAGTCAAACTCACTTAGAAACCAGACTACACTCATTTAATCATTCGTATTCACCTTAAAATATGCATAACATTGTGTCAGCATCTCATATGCAAGAACCAGGTTACATTAAGAACAAGATGCATTCATTATCAATCGCCTTAATTAATTTCAACAGCTACTTTTAGTTCTACCAGAGGTCAAGTATGTAAACTAGTTCAAAGTTTGGGCTGTGGTTTTACTAATGTCTCTTCAATAGCTTGCCTTGGACACATATTATTGAACATTTTCAGAAATGTCTTTCAAAAAATACCAGTCCCATTGTATTATTGGGCAGCTTTACCTAATACAGTACTTATGATTTTCAAAATATTTAATTAAGTTGTATCTTCCAATTTTCTCCATTGCTGTTATTTTTCTTGCAAGGTCAAGTATTGTATAAACACAATAGAAAATCATCTATTTTGACTACGCCACTTTTATATATGATATATTAACTGTTTTATATATGATTTTCTAAGACATTTGCAATGATTATTTTCTTTCAGAAATGAATAAAGGGTTATTATCGTCCCTTTATATCAAATTTTGTTCTAATACTTTTCAATTCAGTGTTCTAGATGAACAGCAATATAAAAACAATCTTCATGTACATACATTTTTCTCACATCATATACAAAAAGTATGTAAATGAATTTTGAAGAGTAAGATATTTCACGGGGGGAAAAGGAACAGAGGTTGCATCCTATAGTGCGCTAATTGTGTGTCGAGTAGTTATTTGTCCAGTTTGCCAAGATGTATAGCTCATTTGGAGTTGCTGTAGCTATTATCATCCCTTTATACCAAATTTTTTGTCTTATACTTTTCAATTCAGTTTTCTAGTCGAAAAGCAATATGAAAACAATCTTCAAATACATAAATTTGTCTCACATCAATATGCAAAAAGTGAGTAAATGGATTTTACAGAGCAAGTTACTGCACAGAGAAGAAAGGGACATAGGTTGTTGCATCCCATAGTGCGCCAAATGTGTGTTGAGTAGTTATTTCTCCAGTTTGCCATGAAGATTTACACAAAGCTCATTTGGAGCAGCCGTAGCTAAGTGGCTAATGCAATGGTTAGCCATGCAACTGGTTCGGGATCGATCCCGAAGACCACCTAAAGTTTTTAACCTGTCGCTCCCATGGTTCGGAAGTTACATAAGCCGTTGGTCCTGAGGTTAAGTGTTAGAGAGGGTTTCTTAGCCCTAACTTCACCTGGTGAAATAATATCAACCTTAAATGGTGGGGCCAGCACCTTGTCAGTCCCATCCTTGTTCCCCCAAATCCTCAAGGATAAACTTAGTAATTAATACTACATATGCTTGGTCTGAGTATGGGCATTACAGCACTGCTCCAATAAATGACATTTAGAATCAATTTGGCATTTTACAACAGCAAGATATCTTTAAAAAACTAACAGTAAGTTTTTGTTTATATTGGTGAACGAATAACTTGATTTTCCAGATCTTCGTAAATAATACTGACTTTTCTGTGCTAAGAGGAACCTGATCCAAAACCACTTTCAGAAGATATTATCAATGTAATTAATATGCATACCACAATGGTCTCCCCAAACTTCTGCTAACTAGAAGTGAAGTCGCTCTTAACATTTACTTCTTTATGAATTTATCTTTTTTTTAACTTCACTCGCCAGTTGACATGGGCCTACATGCCTCTGACAACTTTATTCAACAAGCGAAGTACAGACCGTTGGCAAAGTGAGGCTTCGAACCTTCTACCTTGCCCTCCGCAGTCACTTAGCCACTAAGCCACCACGCCGGCAAGAATCTTCCTTCAAAATAAAGTTAGGAAAGTTATTCATAATAGAACTTAAGTCTATGTACTACCTCACACCAGCTTTTTTTATTCTGCTCAATCTTGTTCTAAATCTAAGAATCTTGCAGTTGTTCACATTTGTTCTCCTTGCTTTTTGTTGTTATTGAACACATCGTTAAACGATTATATTTACTTCCCTGTCTTGGTTAATACATTATTATCATAAAAAATTAATGTTCTTATTATCAGAATATTTTGTCTAACCATTGATGATACTATTAGACATTTTGATAATGATCAAGTCATTTATGTCAATTACTTTATATTACTTTCAATTTTCAGTATATTTGTATGAATATACAAGAAAAATTAAGTCAATGATGAATATACCATTCACTTTAATTAGTGTCACATTTTCCATTCAAATAAAGGGAAATGTTCTCTATAAAAACCAGTCTTATTTGGGAAATGTCCTTTCATTCCTGTTATAAATTACCAACCGATAAAAAGTAGACACCTGTACATTTGGCAGGAAGCTAGTGGGAACAGTCTCAACCTAACATCAAATAGAAAATTTTAAGTTAATTAAGTCAAAAAACTATTACTAGCCTTTTGATAGCGGATATATTGTTGGATTGAGCAAGTCCTGTAGAATACCAGTTACTCTATATACCACTGACATAAATTATGGTATGTGTTTGAGTGAATTGACGCTCTCTTAAATTCGTTTTTTTTTTTTTTTAAGTTTCTATAAAATTCATATCCTAGTAGACCATACACTGACACTATTTATAATTAAATATTTTGAACCCTTATACAACTACTTAACGATGAACTACGATACCTTTTCGATAAAACAATATCCAAAAATGTTCAACTATGGTATGTTTCGAAAATCCATTTTGATCCAAAATGTTTATTGCATCAGTCAAGTTTGTGTGATTATCAATTAGAAACTCATTGTGATTATTGTACAATAACTCAGCATCTATTAGGGAGCAATTAAGATGTTTGGTGAGAAATTTAATAATATTATTTTCATCATGTCTTGATACATGGCCTAAACTCAAACTAGGCTTGTAAAATCGTAATGGTAAAAATTGGCACAAACTAGTAAGGGAATGTTTTAATATGGTATTTTTCCTGCTTTTGAACTGTTGGCCTAAGAGTGGTAAAGTTCTAAAACACAGCAGATTATTCATCAGAGATAATACTCGCTATTAAGAAAATAATAAACCGTATTCTGACAGTAGGTAATTTAGAACTTTTCAGAACTATACAAAACTGTTATATTTGTTGAACTATGATTGAGGTTACTTAACCTAAACTCTAAACAATCAACATAGCTTATAAATTCCTAGTTGATGTTGGATTAATATTTTCTCAAAAGAAATCATAAATAGAATAAAATGTAGACACAATATGAAATGGATAAAAAACAAATAAACTAAATATAATAAAGGAAACGTTCAATCAAAACAAATAAAATATCAATACAACTGCTCACAACATATGAATTTTCAACATCCTTCATATCAATACGAATACAGTTTTCATTGTATTCAATCTCGTCGTCTGTTTGTGTACAAGTACAAAAAGTTGAGTTGCCAACAGGACTGGATGATATTACCCGAAAAGTATTTTTAAAATCTCCAAACCCGTTACCAGGAATGTAACGTTGAAATTCCCTTAAAAGGGGGTTAACACACAACGACTTGTAGTGCGTCTTATCAATTCAAATTCAATTCAAAATTATCTTTATTTCACAAAAACTGCATGTAGAATAGTACAAAAATAACCTAACCTAATAAACAATAAATTAAACTGTCTACTTTATGTAAACTAGACATACATAAAGTAATTTGATTTCACATATTTTCTGAACATTTTCTTATAATCGTTTGAGCAATTTTTGAGAAAATTCCATTTTTGTATGTTATTTGCGCATAAAAATAAAAAAAACTTAAATTTCAAAAAGTGAAAAAAATGGAATATAGGCTAAATACATCTGCATAGTAAATTTCATAAACATTTATTCGTCCGTTTGGTCTCCACCGAACTGCACACACACACACGCACGCGCACACGCACACACGCAGGCACACACACACACACACACACACACACATACACCTAATTTTATCGGTTCATATAAAACATACATCAAAACGTCCCTTTTCTTCTGTGTTAAAATGGCAACGTCTTTTTATATGTTTTAGAAACTATTATACGTTACCAAAAAATGTTATACATTGTTTACAGTTATTAGTTTTCGTGACAAGTCCCATATACAGCGTATGGTTTTTTGTCAGCTACCATTTTTTTATTTTAAAATTGGATAAAAGCTGTGTTTAACTTGGAAAACCCCTTAAAGTATAACTATAAAAATGTAAACTGATCTCCTGTCACAAATCTAAATTTAATCCATCAAGTCATTTAAGAGCTGCCTAGCTAATTCCTCCGTAAAACAGCCCAATAGGCACTATGAAACTAAGTGATCCATTGTTTGGATAGAATCTCCACAATCACATGACTGATCTACTCTCAATCCCCATTTGTATTTTCAGTAGTTACATCTGCCTTTTCCAGTTCGGAACCGATTCAACAATACCCACTTCCTCCGAGGGAAGTTCATCCCACTTACATGTATTGACGAATCGTTAATAAGAAACGTATTACATCCGTCAAAACTGTTCCACGTTATAGCCCAACTAGTATTGGGCGAAAAATTTGATCTGTTCAACTGGAAAGCAGTACGTAGAGGTGGGTTTTGAGATTTTAAGCGACTGTTCTGACGTGGGAGATCCTGAGTAATGGGGAGGTGCGGAGCATTCAAGATCTTATTGAATTCTTTTAAGTAGTTCCTCCTGACATCTTATTTCTGGAGGAGCTATGTTACACAGGACTGGGAGCCAAGGTAGTGGGGTTGCCATCAGAGTGCGTTTATGACTCTATTAAGTTGGACATCAACCGTTTTTGTATGTGCGCTATTTAGCCATACGGGAGCACTGTATTCAGCAGCTGAATAGACCAGTGACAAACCAGTAGTACGCAGGACGTGTGCGTTGGCTTCCGAAGTTCTTCCAGCAATATGATATAGTACATTTGCCCTGGTTTTAATTTTAGCTGCTGTTTTTTGAATATGGCTTTTAAATGTCAGCGATATATCTTACGTTACTCCCATGTACTGTGTATGATCATTATGATGGAGTTTTGCACCATTTAGAAAGAAATTTAATTTTCAATTAGCTAGTTAATTACTTAGGTGGAAGCAGGCTACTTCAGTTTTTGATGGGTTAGGATCAGCTTCCAGGTTCAAAATATTCTTTGAGGGTTGCAAGATTATCTGTGAGTGTTTCTTCAGTAGCTTTGAAGTTCTTGAGTTTATAAATTAAGGGAATATCGTCTGCACATATACATTTTCTAGACTTGCTGATTGGGATGTCAGCATTATACACGTTAAATAAAATTGGAGCAAATACGCACCCCTATGGCAGACCATTCTTCAGCTGTCTAAAAGAGTTTTCTTCACGACCGAGATAAACGTTTATTAACCTGGCACTAAGAATTGACTCGAGAAGTTCCAAAGAAAGGGACAGTGAAGGAGGATGTAGAACTTTAATAACAAAAATTTGCTCCATACCGTGCCATAAGCCACTGTGAGATTAACAAAAGCTGCAAATGTTTTTAACTTCTTTTCAAACCCATTTTCAATAAATGATGTCAGTGCCAGGATCTGGTCACTACAACTTCAAGGACGAAAACCAGCCTGCTTAACTGGAATGTTAGAATAAAGAATGGGTGATATTCTGTTGTATAGCAGTCTTTCCAGCAACTTATAAAAAACACTAAGAAGAGATATTAGGCGATTACTTTCCACTCTTTCAAGGTCTTTGCCAGGCTTCAGAACATCTACTACCTTAACAAACAGCTACGTTTGAACGCTTAAATGCTTTTGGGGAATTGCCTGTAGCTAGTATCATATTGTAGACAGTTTGAAGCCATTGTTTCACTTTGCTACTAGCATGCATGAGATATTCCGGAAAGAAATTTTGGGGGATGAAGTTGTTCGTGTCCACAGAAAACCATTAAAGCTGAACGTATCCCCTGGGTAGTTCTAAACGAGCAAAATACCTGGTAGCTGGACCGTCACAAAATTTTGATCTTCCAGCTATGGAAGCTAACACACAAAATATAAAAGGCCCTTTTGAGAACCATGCTAATTTCAAAATAGTAGGTTCTGTTTTAAATTTAGTTAATTTTAACGCTGAGGGCTTAAGCAAGACGAAGCGTGAGTGCATCAGTAGGGTCAGTCTAGAAAACAATGTTGATATCTATGAAAACAAGTACATAGTATAAAAAACTTTTGAATTCTATAGTAAAATTGATTCTCTACAATACACATATTCTTTCATCAATTTATTGCTTTCGCAATTGTGTATAACATACATTACATTTTAGTACTACAAAATTTTCAAAGTTTTTTATTTCGAAAGTGATTAGAATTGGAAAAGGGTGGCTGATATTCCTCGCCCTGTGAAAATCACTTTTAGTGACTCGGTAGAGGCCATTTCCTTTTTTAGACATTTCCAGCATGATCGTTGTAAAGAGGCCCTTCCCAACTGTGATATACAAGTTTCGCGTGATCGCACCCTATTGGAGAGATCACGTTTAACTAATCTTAGGACTACGCTCGAAGCAAGGAAGAAGGCGGGCGAAAAGGATCTCACCATCAAGTATTTCAACGGAGTCCCACATATTGTGCAGTCAAAAAACTAGTTACAGCCAACGGACATCTCAATGCGTACTATCAAAATGTAAATGGAATGAGGAGTAAGCTTAACCAGATTAAGTCTTTACTCACAATGTCAGGTTTTCATATTATAATACTGACGGAGTACATGTACTTATCTGATGATGTACATAACTCAGAAATATTTCCTGGCAACTATACCATCTACAGATGTGACAGATCCCAACAAACAATCTCCAAGTCATCTAAAGGGGGCGTTTTGGTTGCTGTTAAGGATAACATTGCATTCACTCGTCTAAAAACCCATATTAACGATATTGAGCAGTTGCTAATCAAGAATGAACCCTGTAAGGGCACTACCCTTCTCCTCGTTACTTACTACATACCACCAACATCCCCGGGGTTAATTGGGAAGACCCACTTAACAGCAGTCATACTCCAGCCTCCCGTGAAGTTCTTACGCTGATCAGGCACGGATCCAGAGCAGTGAATTGGGGGGGGGCGAACCTGCCGGGGGGTCTGGGGGGTATGGAATACCCCCCAGTAAGGCGGGGGGTCCGGGGGCCCTCCCCCGAAAAATTTTGCTATTTTAACGTCCTAGAAGTATTGTTTTTAGCAGTTTGGGGGGTGTTTTTAGGGTTTAAATATAGAAGAATACCTAAGTTCTGTAATCGAAAATAAGTTTGGCATAAATTTATTCCAACAGCTGATTAATGACACTAGTATAAACAATTAATTGTCAAATTGGTATTGCCATAGGTATTGCCATTGATACTTCTTAGCACCCCTAGGGTAGTTTCCTGATGTAATTTCAAAATAAACTGTACAACTACGAAATAGCATTTAATTATATACATTTAATATCACAACTATTAAATAATAAAATGGATTCCATTGGAATGTTGTATTGTTAAAATTTTGTGGAAACAGTTCAATGAGCAACAACTTAAACATAGTTTGGACATAGTTAAACATAGTTAACTGTGTAGAGTTACATTTAACACATTCATTACACAACCATTAATATAATAACTGAACTATCAAATCAATGTCGTCTGTCAATCAGTGCCTCGGCGTCTCGCCACTACGTCGGCGCTAGATACGCAGTGTTGCCGGCGAAAATATTGTATATGCCTACCAATTACCAACCGACGACTCGGAAATTCTCCTTTCTACAAACTCAGACTACACATCCGAATATTATATATACTGTAATATTATTAAGACGGTAACAATTTCTAATGTTATTTTCATGACGGTAAATCAAATATTTTATTAACATTTTATTCTAAGCGTGTAGGTACATTTTTTGCTTTTTTCCGTTTGGGGGGGGGGCGATCGCCCCCATCGCCCCCCCCTTAAATCCGTGCCTGACGCTGATGGAGTTCTTTAACCTTCGGCAATTGAACCATATCTTTAACACGAGAGAAGTCTTATTAGTCCTTAGTTCTAAGCTCCAACACAAACTTTGTTGTATCTCTGGAAAAAGATTTTCTTCTGCCCGTCGAGGAGAGACATCATGCACCATCCGCTCTCTATCGAATTGCCTTGCAACGTCTCGTCCAAACAAGCTCCAACACCACTCCCAGAGACCCAACCACACACCATACAATCATGACCAAGCCATACATCCACGATCTCAAGAGATGTAACCTAGAAGATATTCATAGGTTCCTATCTATAATTAATCTCACTTCACTTCTTAACAATACCAACCTCAACACAGCTACAGACAACTTTCTTTCTACAATTGCTGGTATTGTTAAAGAACACTCTCCTTTAAGAAAAGTTGGAGTGTCCCCATTTCCAAGATGGTTCTCAAATGACCTAATAAGAATGGTGATCACCAAGAAAACACTCCACAAGAAATACAAGCATCAAACAACAGCTTCTAACTACCTTCGTTTTACAAATGCCAGTGCTTCTTGCAAGAGTTTTGCTGACAGAGATTTTAGCCAATACATGGGTAGAGTTGAACAGAGCATCCCAAGGAATATCCGCTACTTTTGGAGCCATGTAAATGCTCTCAAAAAGACTTCTTCGATACCCTCCCTTCTTGTCTACAGCAGCTTATTTGCTAAAGAGCCTAAAGAGATGTGTGAATTGTTTAAGCATTTCTTTTCCTCAGTCTTTGCTCGACCATTTTGGTGCTCTTCATCTGCTCGTTTCACGCCACAAGAAGTTTTTGAGAAACTTGAAAAATTGGATGGGACAAAAGGCTGGGGGCCCGATGGAATTCCACCTAAAGTCCTGAAACACTGCTGCGATTTATTAGCTGCCCCCATATGTGACTTATTCAACGCCTCAATATATACGGGCGTTTTTTCTGAAGCCTTTAAACAAGCTTATGTAGTCCCAATCCACAAGACGGGGGCTGTTGATGATGTTTGCAACTACAGGCCAATCTCTATTCTCTCTTCCATATCCAAAGTATTCGAAGATTTTCCCTGACAGAATCAGACATAGAGTGGCAAGCATTGTTTGCCCTCAGCAGCATGGCTTTTCAGCTGGCAGGTCTACCGTGTCAAACCTAATACTTTTGCAAATTAAAATTCAAGAAGCTTTCACCTTAAATAAACAACTTGACACAGTTTATTTGGATTTCTCCAAAGCGTTTGACACGGTTGACAACTCACTTCTTTTGAAAAAAAATGCAGGAACAGGGATTTGGAAACTCCTGTGCCCGGTGGTTGGCAAGTTACCTTTTCAACAGACGTCTGTATGTCAAGTTTGCATCGTCCCTCTCTTCCGAACTCATTGCTTATTCTGGGGTGCCCCAGGGATCGTTACTTGGGCATTATCTTTTCTCTATTTATTAACGATCTTTATTCAGTGCTTCAGAGTGATGTCCTTATGTTTGCAGACGATGTAAAAATCTTCTCAATCATAGAAGCTGAAGATGATTGCCTTCGGATACAGAGGGATCTATCAAGTCTTGACCGATGGTGTGCAGACAACAGAATGACCCTTAACACAAAGAAGTGTCAGGTTATCACGTTCCATCGTTGCCAAATTCCTATCAACTTCAGTTATAGAGTGCGTATTGAGTCCATTGCTCGTGTGGAGCGTGTCAAAGACCTAGGTGTTATCCTGACCCCACCACTGAACTTCGACGTACACATACATGACGTTTGCGGCAGAGCTAACAGAATGCTTGGCTTTCTATCTCGTTGCTCGAAGCAGTTCAGGGACACAACTGCCTTAAAGTTTCTGTACTGTGCCTTAGTTAGGAAAATTCTATAATATGGCTCACAAATATGGAACCCTTATCAGGAATTCCTCATTGCTGAACTGGAGAGAGTCCAACGAAGATGAATTCACATGGTTGGCTTTAAGGAGGATTATCCATACTTTCAAGTTCCAGTTGTAACGTTATCTATTGACCTTGGACTCCAATTATTTGAGCAGTGTAGACTCTCTGTCGACATGGTGTTGCTACATAAGATCATAAATGGAAACGTCGACTGCCCAAACATACTAAGCTTCGTTTGGTCTTGTACAGGGTCCCGACGAGCACTAGGTCTGATGACCTGTTCATAAGGCAACAGCATCGAACTAGCTACGCAGCCAACAGCACGATGGCTCGACTCCAAAGAGCTGGTAACAACGTTGCCAAACATGTGGACTTCTTTCGAACGATAGCGTGGCAAGAGTAACAAAGATCTGTTTGTTTTACACTTTGTAGTTATTTTGCATGTATTTATTTCATATTATTGCAATAACCTGTTCTATTTATGTAATTATTGGTCTATGTAAATCACGGTTGTACTATTTATTGTTATTATGCGTTATAATCCAGCTTTCCTGTATATACATTATCAATATTTATTGCATCGTCTTGCTCTATTTATAATCGTGCTTGCATCTATTTATTGTTATTTTATTATGGTTTAGTTTTCCTGCATATACATTGTTTATTATTCTCGTGCATGATGTGTGAACTGTAATTATTTCACATGTTTATTGTACATTGTCATGTTCCTTTGTACGTTTGATTTTATTATTGGTACAGTAGCCTTAATTTCGTCTTTGCATGGTAATCTTAGCTGCAAGTCATACTTTGAGCCAATTGTCAAACTTATGTTTCATTTAATGTAAAAATGGAGATGTACGTTGGTATATATAAATAAATAAATAAGTTGAAGGTTTTCAAATCGATTTATCTACTTTGTAATTAATCTGAACTTTTCCACGATTTATTATCTGGTTTCATGTACTAATGTTTCTATTCTATGGACTTGTCTTCTCTATTCTATTATGTCCTCGCTGTATTAACGCAAGATTCACGTATCTAGGGAATTTCTTAGAAATCTAGGGAAATGTAGATTGTTCATCTAGGGAAAAAAATACCAAGTTAGGTTGGCAACGTTCGGACAGTCAGTCTTTAGATTTAGTAGCACGTGCTAGAAGTGCTAGAACCATTTTAGCCGGTCAGGAATCCAGTCGTCAGAGCTTAGAAGCTCGTGCTACGATTTGGAGATTGTCCCTGCGTGTATCTGTCCACTGTCGACCTTGTCGTAAGTAATGGTTTCCTTCACCGTGTGTGTACAGTTGAGCTGAGCATTCCTAGGAGCACGTGGTAGAACCATTTCAGCCGGTCAGGCAGGAATCCAATTAGTGATGGGATTAGCGAATACTTTTGAATAGCGAATACTCTGTATTCGTATACCCAGTAGTATTCGAATAGTATTCGAATAAAAAAGTATTCACTTCTTTTTCTATTACTGTATACTTGTTATAACTCTATTCAAGTCACTTCCCCTCCCCGCCCCATACATTTTGCCTGTCCAGACCTGTACGTTTGACAGACAGTAACGTATTTGATATTTCTGTTTCTATTATTCGTGTGTCAGTAGTCAGTGCTGCGTCTCTTTAAATAAGAAAATAAGTGTAAATAGTGTAAAAAAGTGTAAAAATAAGTCTATATAGTTAAAAATAATTATACATATTATTATATTGTTTGAAATGTACTTTTTACGGATTGGTCATCACGTTGATATTCGCTGAACTGAGGACAATAAAGTAAGTACAATTACAATAATTCTTAGAATACATTTTATATTAATATTACTAAAACCAATTTTAAATATATTATATTAAACACTTATAAACATTTTACATGTTTTCTGAATAATTTCTAATAATATAAGTAATATGAATTATATTAATATTAGCATAGACCTTCTATTCTATTTTATACCTATGGTATAATAGAAGGTCTATGATATTAGTCTTGTTATGCATATTTTATCATGCATGTAATTGCATCAAATTAATAATTAAGTCCCGCTCTATTCGTTTGACTTGAGACTAATGTAGTGAATAGTAGCAGTAAAGGAATAGTATTCATTATTGCTTTTGAATACTGCAAACGGCAGTAGTGGATTCAAAAGAGCTTCTGAATACTATTCAGTTCAAGTATTCGCTACAGTTGTGTGAGTCGTGAGATTGCGTTCGAAAGTATTCGTTTAGAGGAGTATTCGCTACTTTTACAAGTATTCGAATATACGAATACTAAAGGACTATTCGAATAGTTAGAATACTTCGAATACGAATACCCCATCACTAAATCCAATCGTCAGAGGCTCGTGGTACGATTTGGAGATTGTCCCTGCATGTATCCGTCCACAGTCGACCTTGTCGTGGAAGTAATTGTTTCCTTCACCGTGTGTCATAGGTAGGTGTTAGTTGTTTGTTAGTGTTTTGTTGATACATTTAAATTTTCAATGTAGGTGTTATTATCAAATGCGTGTTGATAAAATGAGTGAAATAAGGTTTGTTAAGTACATTTTTAATATTTTGTCATCCGCGCTATTATAACCTCAAAAACTCGCACTATTCCAAACAACCATTTGTCTCTTAACCTTCGGACCGGCCATTAGATTTTCTCAAACCTCTGGATGATTTTTTGCACACTTACTGACAATTTTTCAAAAATTAGACCCAAAGAACTAGGCTATAAATACCAACTTTGGTATTTATGCAGATTCTTGCCACCAAACAAATATGGAAAATTTTGCTTGAAATAGGTTTAGAATTTGCTGTATTTTCACGAGAAATGCTTTTTATTTCGCGGAAATCACGTATTTAACCGAAAAATGTGAAAAAACCATACATACATAAAAAAGTCACAACTTTTAGTATTTCTGTCATATTTCCATTAATTTAAATGGTATTGCAATCATTTTTTTTGTTTTTTTGCGCTGAATACAAATTTCAGCAATGTGTGTCACGGAGGCCAAACCCCTGAATTTATCCCTTTCAGTGCCAACGTCCGGGTACCCGGACGTTTTTTAACTGTTCACAAAGTGCCAACGTCCGGTAGGACCCGGACGTTTATAGGTGGTCGCGTAGTGCCAACGTCCGGTTTTCCCGGACGTTTCGTAAAAAAATCGTAAAAAATAAATATAATAATTTTTAGCTTTGAAACTTTAACAATAGTATTAAGAATAATATTCTTTATCCGTTTTCAATATTTATAAAGCATTTAACTGTGTACATTCAGTATATAAAAAGAATAATAAACACATCACAACGTGATCAAGTCAGCAGCGCTCTCGGTCAGCTGTCTGACGCAACGTCATTGTTATTCCTCCAATTCCTCCAATTCAAAAAATTCCTGATGACCGTGAAAAAAATTGCTGTGTTTGCAGTAAGGAAAGTACGCAAAAAGGTGGCAAAAGGAAGAAGTCCACTTTCATGTGTAGTAAATGTAAGAAAGGCATACATAACAAGTGCCTTAGCAAACACCATTGCTAAAAATATTTTAATTTTTTTTATTTATCATAAAAATTGTAAATATGTTAGCCTAGTTCATTTTTTTTACTATTAATTATATAATATTATGCAACATGTATGAACTTCATTGAACTTATTTGGATGGAAATCAATAATAGAATATCCTCATGTATTACCGGTTATTGTAGTGAAAAACTGAAATGCGCCAGAATTTACAAAAATGTGAACCAATTAGTTATTTTTGAAGCTATGGACCTGAAAATTTGTATTTATATTCTTAAATGATTGTTTTAATTAGTGAAGTGCACATCTATAACAAACAGATTTTTTTCATCATGGTTAAAAGGCATTCTTTTTGGATTAAAAAAAAAAAAAAAAAAAAAATGGTAAGTACATATATTTTTATATAGTGTTAACCATAATATTATATGATTTCTGTTGTTTTATGGTGTTGTGCATACATTTTGGAAAATAACAAAAAAAAAAATCATTGTTTTACCTTGATAAATAAATTAGTTATGATTTTTTTTTAAATAGCTTGCAAAACCGCTTAAAATTGCCCGGCAACATAAGGTAAAACTAGTGAAAAAATGCCCGGCAACATAGGGACATTTTAAAAAAAAATGTCCGGCACTGAAAGGGTTAACGTGTTACGAAATAAACCACATAATTTACCAAAAAATTGTAAAGAAAAACTAATGTCACAACCTTTAGTGTTTTTTACATTTCCGTTAATTTAAATGGTATTTTAACCCTTTTAGTGCCGTGACCTTGAACCTATGGTGAAAAGTGCCAAGCAATTCTGAGCAAAAATGTAAGGGTTTACAAAAAAAAAAAATCACATTAAATTTATTTTTGGTCATAAACCTTTGAAATAAGTTTTATTTTGTTTTATGATTATTATTGCACCTTTTGATTGTAAATTATTTTAAAATATTGTCTTCCAAGTATTTATAAACAAAAAAAACATGTAAAAAAGATAAAAATAAGAATAAAAAAACTGACTGAGTCCATAAAAGTATATTTCAGTATTTTTTTTTTTTTTAATTTTTTCCAGTAATACTGTCTTATAGTGCATCTAAAACTGAACAAAACCAGTATAACAAATATTACTTTCATGCAAACAATTGCCAATATTTTGCAAAATAAAAATATTTTACAATACGATAATTTACGGCGAAAACATGTAAGTTGTGGAAAAAATTTACTCTGTATTCTTATAAAAAAACAAAGTTATAAGAAGTAAATTACTATATTAGGAGCTTATTCTATACCTAAAATATGTTGTAACCATAGTAATCATAAAGAATAATATAGAAAATAAATCATTACATACCTTATTGATTGTTCAATTCAGACATTCAGAGTGAAAAATCAGGACTCCTTACTGAAGCATTGAATTTATAATTTTTTTTTACACTAATCATCACAGTTTATTTATATCCATTTTACAATAAAAATGATTAAAACTTTGATTTGAAAACACACGCAAACACCGCTCTGCACAATGTAAACAAACAACTAGCGCAACTTTGTAAACTAATGAAACATCGATATATCGAAGAGTACATCGAAACATCGATCAAAACAAGTACTTTGACGCCTTTAGAAGCTGTCTGCATCGTTACTAGCCAGATAATACAGTAAGGTAGTACTATAATAAATTAAATACGGATCGACACGCTCCGTGTCGACGGCATTTTTAGCACAGATATGCATCGACACGGAGCGTGTCGTGCGGCACTAAAAGGGTTAATCCTCTATTTTTTATTTTGATGTGATTTTTGTTTTGCACTGAATACGAATTTGAAAACTATTTTGGTCTATTACAATTATTTCTCTAGATATAACAGAAAAACTACTTTTGCAGCGAATCGCGACTTGTGGCTATTACGTGATCATTATATACAAGAAATATTCATCACGTAACCCGATTTAACCTATAATCCTGCCGGTGTAACGACCAGCAGGCTGTCATGGAGGCCAAACACTAATTTAATACAAATTACGCAGACAACTAGGATAAGTTAGGGTATTTATGCAGTTTCTTGCCACCAAACAAATTTGGAACATTTTGCTTGAAATGGGTCTAGAATTGGCTGTATTTTCACAAAATATGCTTTTTATTCCGCGGAAATAACTTATTTTACCGAAAAATTCGAAAAAAACCATTGTCACAACTTTTAGTACTTTTGTCATATTTCCGTTAATTTAAATGGTATTTTATTCATTAAATTTTATTTTCAGAGGTGGCAAGAAAGTGCATAATTACCTAAGTTAGGTTATGACATTAAAAAATGCATTTTTCGAGCTGAATAAATAATTTTACTCCCAAACCAATTATATATTTGTTTAGCATTAAACAACATGTGAAATGAATAAAAGTGTCAAAAAGTAAAGATTTTTTAAAAAGTTGATTTTTCAATATCAGATAAAAAACTAGTGTTTCGATTTTGTCGTTAAAAAACAAGTTTTCTGCGGATGAAATCAATCTCATCAATAGATATAAACTCATATTTGTTCAACAAGAAATCATATTTTCAGAGGTGGCAAGAATGTAGACGCTTTGTAAATGTTGATTTTTTTTAGGTCTATATTTCTTGTGGGAGCACTTTTTGCGGAAATAACATTTTATTTAAAAAATGGTAACTATGCACTTTCTTGCCACCTCTGAAAATACAATTTCTTGTTAAAAAAATAGTAAAATATGAATTTATATCTTTTAAAGAGGTTGATTTCATCTGTGGAAAACTAGTTTTTTACCGAAAAATCGAAATTTAGTTTTTTATCTGAATGAAAAAAACAGCTTTTTTAAAAATGTTACTTTTCGGCAAACTTTTTTTATTAATTCACGTGGTTTTTTTATGCTGAACACAAATATATAATTGGTTTTTCAGTAAAATAATTTTTTCTGCCTGAAAAACACATTTTTTACTGACCTAATCAAACATAACCTAACTTATGTTATCTATTTACTCAAGAAAGATTCGTGTTATGTGTTTGGCCTCTGTGACAGCCTGCCGGCTGTCACTCCAGCGCGATTATAGGTGAATTCGGTTTTCGTGATAAACCCTCGAATGGGAACTTACCTCGAATGGGAACTTAAAGGAATTTCCGTTGGTTATGGTGCTACTGAATTGGAACTTAACGGAAATTCTGTTGGTTAGCATCTGTCAGATTAATTACTTGTAATAATAAACCTGCTAGCGCTATCTGCTTCATTTGAAGATCGTTGGAATTGAGAGATATTCCTCTTTACAGACGTTTCTGGGACGGAAGACAAGCAGAAACTGAATTATTACAATTTCAAGTCAGCAAGTGTCAACTGTTTTCCAGTATGACATCGCTATTATTGTTGCGTTGTGTATCTTTTATAATGCCTGTAAATGTACATTTACATTAACTGTCCTATATCAAAATATATTTATTTTATAGAGCATGTTTTTCTATAAATTTTAGTGCTATTTTAAAGTCTATAGTGATTACAATATAATTTTGGCAAATTTGTTAAAATCCCAATACCATGGTAACCAATTTTTGCAAAAAATGTACTATGAATATTTGGTTTCATTAGTATAAGTCCTGCAAACTCCCAAATAACTGTGATACAGTGAAAACCCGATTGTCCATCACCCTATTTTTCACCAGGTTCTGTTATCCGTCAGTGTTTGGGTTCGACACACTACAATATGACAGTTGCCGAATGAATTATCCGTCTGAAAGACAACAAATTCTTCCTCCAGTCGTCTAGCCCTCATAAGCCTAGTTCTAACGGCCTGTCATCTGTAAGGCCTCGTCTGCTGTCTACCAGATAATAGGTCGTTGGAACAGCTCGTCTGTGTACGCCTGACGTACGGACAGGCCTTCCGGAGCTGCCTGAACAGATCCCGTAGAACATGGAGAAAGAGGCGGCACTACAAAGGCCTGTGGTCGGAATTGAGGTTTTAAGCCGCAACGCCTACACAGGTCATGGGCCGTTGGAACGGTCATGTCTGATGATACACAGGCCACACGCTATCTGTGTACCGACATCGGGCCGCCTGATGTCTACGAAAACACTGGCTGTGGGAACTTTTCTTTTAATGTAATACACTGTACTGCAGTTTAGTTTTAAGAATGTTGATAATTAATTGTTGTGCTCATTACATAATGTACAAGCTTATGTTTTACACTAAAACTAGGCCTACTGTAATAAAAGCGTAATTGTGACCTGCAGTATATACATTCTGTAACATGTCTTTTTTCTAACCTTTTTATTCTCATTATGTTAATCTATATGTACTATACAGCATTAAAATTTAATGTGCATAAGCACTAATAATAAGTTTCTAGCAATATAAGTGTGAGGGTGAATTCTCTATAATCCGTCTATTCTCCAATCCATCACGGCCGCGGTCCCTACCCCTGATTGTATACTGAAAATAGGGTTTCTACTGTAAAACATAAACATACTCTTAATCCTGTGCCACAAATTCTATAATGATTTAATAAGACTATGTTTAATTAAATAACAGAAAAACATGTTCCTGAATTGACCTTAATATGGAGTACCCTACAAACTCCAAACTGCAATTTGAGCAGTTATGTAGGACAGTTAGGAAGTGAATACTAAATTAATAACTGCATATTGTGAACTAACCTAATTCAACTCTTAATTTATGTTATAATCCTTAAAATATATCACGAAGGCCTCTAAAAGTAACTTACAATTTTGTTATAGAGGAGACAAAATTCTCTGAAAACTGGTTGGATTGTTATCATCCTGCCTCAGAATCAAGTGCACAATGGAACATGTAAAGGTAAGGGCTATATATATTATATGGTTTTCTAAGGAACCATGCTGTCAAGACTAGGTCTATTTGAGTATGTAAGGATTATCAGTGTCTGTATACCTGGAAAATAAAAATGTTCCATACATTTTTAGGATTGGAAGAATTATTAAATTGTTGCTTGATTACTTATCCAAGAAGGAATTTCATCCAAAATACTAGTTGAACAGGAAAATATTAACTAATTAAATAAAACTTCAGGCATCATTATTTTGGGCAAAAGTTTAACTATAGGGCCTAGGCTACAGGCAAAAAATTGTAGAGTTCAATTGTATTGATACCTGATCAATACAATTGAAGTTTATTACAAGCATCCATCATGACTCAAGAATCATCTCCATAGATATGGTATTACTGGTTGCAATGATAACTATTTTATGAATCAAACAGTCATAAAAACATTTAAATAAAATTTAATAATAACATAACTAGTCAAAAGCCCTTGCTTTATTACAAGCCCTTGCTTCTTCTCTATGCTTGATTCTTTCTCCAAGGTTCTCCCTAAACCATCACATCATGAAAGCTCGCCCTGCTGCCATTCCCCTAGAAAACATACTTTTCCTGTCTAGAAACCCTATGAGTATTTTAGGGGCATGAAAAGTAATGTAATCAGCCAAGCTTTTGTCCTGTTTATGGTTGTATATCAGCTGTTTGAAAGAAATGATTAAATTAAAGCCAATGTTAGTTTTATGGAAAAAAAAGAAAACTTTGAGAAGCTGTTTCTACCCCTTATGAACAGAATTTTTAGAAATCCACTCTTAGTGGCTCTCTATGATACAAAAACTAAAACTTCCCTCTAAATTTCCTCAAAATTTGTTGAGGTCCCGACATTTCGTGTAGTGAGTTTATCATTTTTTAATTTTATGTATTAACCCTTTCAGTGCCAGCAATTTTTTTTAAGAGTGTTACTAGCCAAACTTCTGGAGGTCATTCCTTGGGTTAAAACAAACAAAAATTTCATGTGTACAAATCGTCCATTTCGCTCTATTATCCGGCTTTCTGTCTGTATGTGTTTTTTTTACTAAAAACTTAATATCTCTAAAGTTATTTAAGATAAAACCATGAAAATTGGTATGAATGTTGATCTTCATAGTGTTCATGTATTATTTAAATTTCAGTTTTTTACAATAATCCTTTTCAAAATGGCATCCATTTTAAATTTTTAAAGAAATTATCTTAACCCGAACGCTGTTGGTCGTCACAAATTGTGACGACCGGGCTCTTTCACCAGTGTCGATGTCACAATTTGTGACGATGTGCATACACTGGCTATAATTGTTATATTTACCCAAAGCCTAGGCACAGGTGTTTATATTTCATATCATTTGAAAGCCTATGAGCTACCTCACGTTTTGAAGTATTTGGAATTCATGTAGTCTATTTTTAGACGGAGTAGTGACGTAATGTTTTCTGAGTTTGTTTACGTCTGGAGTCGTGAGTCAGTCAGCTGACGCGAGTGTTGTTATTGTTGCAGTTTATTTTGATGTAGAAAACCATCGTTATATGTAATTATTAGTTTAGTTTTGTATATATAGTGTATAGTTTTGTGATTTTACTGATAATGGGTGACCAATTCAATTCAAGTGACATCAGTTAATTTTTATAATCACTATCTGCATGCTTTCAGTATTTTTGTTGCCAAGCAACGGTTTGATTTGTAAAACTATAAAATTATTCACCTAACATAGAATAATTTAACTATATATTTTTATGTTCAGTATAAAATTGTGCATAATTTGGCTATCTTATAATAATTCTGGTAACATTTTATAAACTAAAAAAATACCGCCAAATTTGTATTTCTTTTTATTTATATTTTTATTTTCCATAAACAAATATTTACAAAAAATTTTTTATTTTTTTTTTTAACTTATAGCTTTATTCTACAAGTCTTCACAAAGAAAATTACATGAGTCCCATTACCATAGTGCAATTAACTACTGTTTTATGGATTTAAAAAAAAAACCTTACAAAATAGCTGAAATAGGCCTGGTATTACAGAAAATACTGCAGATTATGTATCTGTATTAACTAGGGTTAATAACCTTAAATTTTACTAAAAACCTGTAAGTTACAGAAAAGTTTAAGAATTTATTTCTACAAATAATTGTATAAAAAGTTTTAAGATGGAACAACTCTTAACTGAGAAATACAATTTTTATCAAATAAAAATATGCTTGATATTAAAGTGATATTTATTTACAAAAAATTAGATTAGTGCTAAATAGATTTTTACAGCTGATTTGGAAATTGAAAGTACATACAGTCAATGAATATCAGCTGACTGTAATATTGACAGTTTGTTGTTGGAAAACACCTATTTTTATTTGTTATTGATTGGAGTTCATTGCTAAACAAAAACAGTGAAGTTAAGGGGGGTTTCTTGAGATAGTTTTTGTGGTTGCACTGGTATTAATTAATTATTTTATTTAGTTTCTTCATGAACCAAAATGACTATTTATTCAAATGAAGAATTAGCAGACGTTCATTATATTTATGGATTGGCTAATGGAAATTAACGCGAGGCAGTACGACACTCCTATGAGGAAAGATTTCCTCATCGAAGAACTCCTCACCGAGAAACATTCGTAACTGTTCATAGGTCCCTGAGGGAGCGTGGAACTTTTGCTTAAGTTGAAAAGTTGGGTTGTCCAGTTTCAGTGACAACTGTTAGTGCTCAAGAAAGAATATTAAATGCCATTGAAGAAAACCCTAGTACGAGTGTCAGAAGTTTGTCACCAGGTTAAAGAAATGTCAAAAACCTCTGTGTGGCGTATTTTGAAAGATAAACAATTGTATCCATATCATATTCAACGAGACCAAAGTCTTTCTGAAAGAGACTTCCAGCCTACAATTAATCTGCGTCAATGGTTTTTAGAAAATTTGCTTTTATTCCACTATTTCTGTCAAGTATTTTTTTTACCGATGAGGCAGGATTTTCAAGAGTAGATATTTTCAATTACCATAACAACCATTCTTGGCCTGATTTCAACCCTCATGCTACATCGCAATGCAGACACCAAGTACTTTTTCTCTTAATGTGTGGATAGGGATTATTGTTGATAAATTGTTAGGACCTGTATTTTTGCCAAATAGAGTAAACGGAGCATCATATTTAGACTTTTTACAAAATTTGTTACCTGAACTATTAAAAGACATGCCTTTACAAAAAAGAAGTTCAATGTGGTTTAAGCAGGATAGTGCTCCTGCACATTTTAGTGTCGATGTTAGACTACACTTAAGACGGGTTTTTAGAAACAATTGGATAACCCGTGGTGGTCCTATAGCGTGGCCTGCTAGTTCTCCTGATTTAAACCCTCTGAACTTTTTTGTATGGGTTTACTTTAAATCTTTTGTATACCAAACACCTGTTGGAAGTATTGAAATGTTAAGGAAAGAATAATGGATGGCTGTAATATGATTATACAGAAACCGGGTGTATTTGAACGAATGAGAAGTTCTATGAGAAATCCACTAGAATGATGCATAGAAAAGAAAAGTGCACATGGATGGTGGGCACTTTGAGCATAGGTTGTAGGATCACTAGTATTTTTTTCTTTTGTTCCGGATAATGGAGCTAGATAGACAATTTGTACATATGAAATTTTTTGTTTGTTATTACCCAAGGAATGACCTCAAGAAGTTTGGCTGGTTACTTACGGAACACCCTAAATTATAACTATATAACCAAGGATTAACATGCATTTTACATATTCTATTTCAGTTACTCTTATAAATAAATGTTTTTTTAACACTCAACAAAAGAATCCCCAATTTCTTTTCTGTTTCTGGTGTCTTTTCCGTACTAAAAAAAATGTTACCACACATTTTTATACATAGTTCAAAATACAATTTAATTTTTTATGTACATGTAAAATTTTATGTTTCTATCTTCATATATTGTACTTTAAAAAACAGTACTTCAGTTGTACTTTAAAAAAACACACACAAAGACATTTTTGTCCATATATTGTAGATTTGATCAATCAATTCTGTTTTTTTTTTTTTTTATTTTGATTGTTCAACAAACAATATATTTGAAAAGTAAATAAGAATAAATATAAAATAAAAATATATTAATGTTCTTTAATATTGGCATTTGGCAGGAACTCGTCAGCTGTTGTTGAGCATGCGTCAGCAACAGTGTGCCTTCAGAATAGATTTTTAAATGCTTTTATGACGTAAAATATATTTAAATGAAAGTTCAGTTTGTCCAAACTCATAATATATTTGGAACAATACGCATTTACTTATTATCTACAAAGCAATATCAACTTCCTGCTCAACCGGAGGTTTGCACTTCTACTATATTTTTAAACGTCCAGCTCTACTGCATTTCTAGCACATTTTTAACGTCTGGTCATTAAAAGGGTTATGATACAGATAGAATAAGATTTTGGTTTTCTTATGCTGATTTAACTATGCATGCCTAGGTACCCATGGACTACAGTGAAAAACTCATAGTAAAGGTGCTCGTTAAACGTCTGGATGAATACTGCGATTCCATTACAGAGGTACCAATATTGAAAAAAGTAAATATTGATAAGCTGTGTAGCATAACTAATATATAAGTACCAGGAGACCAAGTTTCGCTCAGTTGAATTTTACAAACTGAAGAAGTAGCATCCATATCTTCCAGAGGATCGTTTGTTGCTGCTCTACCTTTTAGGTTTTTAATAAGAATTCGTTTTGGAGGTCTTCCACGTTTACTTTTAGCCACTTTGTGGGCCTCGGCTCGGCCTACGGTCTCACCAAAACGCTCTGCTACAGGCCCCTTTGTGGAACTCTGCCTACGGCCTAACAGGGGAAAGTTCGGCCTGCGGCCCCACCGAGGCACTTTGTTATAGTACCATTTGTGGATCTTGGCATGTCGTCTCATGAGGAAGATTGGTCTACGGCCTCGCCAGGATTCAGGAGTCTGACCATGAATTTTAATTTTTAGGGCAGTGGAGCTCATAAACATAGTCTTTTCTAAAATCTGATGGAATATTTCTGAGTAATAGAAGAATGCCGTTAATTTGATACCCCACTTGGGGTATTAAATAGTTCAACATTATTTAATTTTGGATTTTTGTTAACCTTGTTCTACAAAATGCAAAATAAATAACACTATACTGCTAAGTAATTATAGCAACACACACAAAAACTACGGTATCTAGAAAAGAAGACGGTAGGTATCAGATCTCCCATGACATCTCATGTGCTAAACGGCAAAAATGAACATAAAAATACTGTTCTAATTCCCATAATTACAATTCCAGCAGATAAGTTATACATAACTTGCTTACTATTTTGCTGAATGCCTATGTGTAGTTGGCACATTTAGTTACCAGTATTTAATAGAATAAACAAATCAGCTGAATTCATCCATATGACATCAGTCTACTGTGCAGTCTCATAGTGATTCACGGGAAAGTCTACGAGCCTCTGGGCCAGAAATGAGAATTTTCCCAGGGTTAAGACTGGTGCCAATCAATTTCTCGTGGTCGAAAACCCCTATATAAATTAAAAATCCTTGGAGCCAAAAAAAAGTTCGTCCAAACGTGGCTTTTTTGTACAAACATGTTATTTTAGTAATTACTGGTATGTAGCAGGACATTGTGAATTCCAAATGTTTTATAACAACTAAAATCTATTGTGAGAGTTACAGCAGTTTTCCTAATATAGAAACTTATCTTAATAATTAAGCATATTTAATATTTTTTAACTGTTACGTTTTGAGATTTTGAGACGACGCCACAAGCAACTGTACATCACTTGTGTCCTTGCTTTCTCCAAATAAAGACCTTTGATTTGATATACAACCTGATATATTCTGTCTTTAAATATTTGTCTAGCTCCTCAGGGATCACCTCCTGATGTGACATATAATTGACAGTTGCTTTACAAAAATATAGGCACGCTATCTATCTTTTACAAGTTACTGTTTAGATGTACAATTATGTTAGATGTACAAGAAATGTTTTATCAAGAACTCAAAGTTGTAAATTTAAATTGTCACCTTTTTTTTTATATATATGAACCACTTTTTTTAGGTCAGCTTTGTGGCATTGTATCCCAATAATTAATACCTTTAATTTGATGTACAATTTGTCCTATGCTCTAATTTAAGATTTTCTTCTGACTCCTTGTGGGCCCTCCCCCTGATGTGATAAAGTGCTTCAAGAAGTACATTTTTATTTAGCATTTAAGTGTTAATTTTAAAAGCTTTAAAATCCACATTGATTCGAAAATGTAATATCGGTTCCAGACTTTTTTTACACACTTTGTGCGTATTCACACTGATAAGAGTAAATTTTGTAAATAGCTGATTTTTCTTCTTTTAAAATGTTAAATGTTAGATTTCCTAGTTTGTTTTTAATTATAAAGCTAGTTGGATTTCTTAACAAATATTTTATTTACTTGATTTGTTGAAGATTTAAATGTTTTAACTGTTTCCAATCATAGTTCTTTATTTTCTCCAAAGCTTGAAAGTATCTTTTTTTTGTTAATTTATTTTTTATTAGATTACTAATAAATTGAATTGAGTATCCATTCATTGTTGCTATTTCTTATTTAGTTAATTTCTCTTTTGTTGTTCATTACTGATATCAGAGTCTGTGTACGCATTCTCTCTAAACTCGCTTGAACATTTTTATGCTCAGAGAGTATGATTACGTCCTATTTTATTTCTTCAAGTGCAACCTCAAGAGATTCAATTCACTATTTTAGTCCTTCTATAAGTTGATGTAGTACAGGAAAATATTAGTTGTTTTGGTTTGATATTAATTACATGTCGTCCAGTATTGATTATAAAATGGGTGTTTTTGTTCATTGTGTTTTATTTTTAACTGTAGAATCATGTACATCCCATGTCGTGCTGACTGACTGCATCCATGACATAGGACCAGCCATGGATGTCAGTCGTAGAGGGGACGTGGCACATTTTATCCCACAAAGTGCTTGACTAAAGTCTCTAGTACCAACCTCTTTTTTAACAACTCCTAGACGTGTTGTAATAAATATAAAAAATACGAATAAATATCTGAAATATACCATATTACATATAAAAATGTGCACAATGACAGTCTGCACATACATAAAAAGATTAGCTGAATTTGTCTTTGAGATGGTTTTCTATAAGTAGTATTACAAAAACAACTTTTAAAATAGCCTATTAATTTTTTTAAAGGTTTATTTGACACCAATTACAATATTTATGGGGGATTGCCGAAAATATTCTTCCTCAATATTGCACAAGGTGTTCAGGACTTGAATACCCATTTTCCAATCAAGATACCAACAGTCTTAGGCTGTTCTCTACCATTCATACCAAGGACATTGATCGTTTAAACTTTAAATTTCCCTAATTAACACTTTGAGTACTGGTCCTAAATACAAACCATTTGAAGAATGCAGGCCATTTTTGGTACTTTTTAAAAATTCATAGATTTAAAACCGTTTAAGATAGAAAAGTTCTTACATTTCTGGATTCTATATTTCTTCTTCTTTTTATCAGTATACAATTAAAACTCACATTTTTTATGTTGTTTTTTTTTATCTCATAATATCAGCTTTTTTAATAATAGTATTTTAGCAACAAAACAAAAAATCAAACTATGGTCAATTGAGCATACAAAAATAATTTTTAACATAATTTTACTTTTAAATTATTTTTGTTTTGTTAATTAATCCTAGATTAATTAACAAAACACAAATTGAATTTGATCAAGCTGAAATTAACATTTTAGAAAAAGGTTTCAATTATTGTATTCAAGAAAACAACAATGCAAAACTTCTCATTGAAACTGAAAGTTCAATTGAAAGTCTTCCTTTAGAAATTCAAAACAATACAAGAATTCTTGCACATGAAAAAATCATCAAATATACTAACAAACCAACATACAATACATATAACCACGAGAAAAGAACCATACTCAATATATCAGAAAAGTTAAAAGAAGATAATGCAACAGCCGTCAAAGCAGATAAAGGTAATACAATAGTAATTGTTAATAAAGACGAACACCATATGAAAATTATAGATTTCATCACCAACAACAATATAAAAGAATTACATAAAGATCCTACAGATACATACCACAACAAAATAAAATCTGCTATCAACAAATCTTACATTTTAACTCCCGACCAAAAATTATTTTGTAGAACAATAAAACCAAACGCTCCCAAACTTTACGGTCAACCCAAAATCCACAAAGACCAAGAACCAATCAGACCAATTGTCAATGCAATGAACTCTCCTGCTCACAAACTTGCAAAAACCCTCAACAATATAATAAAAAATGAAATAGCACTTGAAAATAACTGCTTCCTTAAAAACACAACAGACTTAATCGACAAAATTAAAAATACGAATTGCCCTGATAATCATATCCTAATTTCATTTGACATTAAAGATTTATACACAAACATCCCTGTAGAAGAGAGTTTAACCATTCTTGAAGAAAATTTAACAAAACAAAATAAATTAAACAGCAAGAAAATTCAAGAAATCATCGAATTAACAAAAATTACTCTTAAACAAAATTACTTTCAATATAACGATAAAATTTATTCCCAAGATAAAGGATTGGCCATGGGATCACCACTTTCAAGCATCATAGCAGACATTTTCCTAAATTATATTGAAAATAATTACATTCTCAACCCTGAAATAAACCCTTATGCCAAGAAAATGGTATATTATCATAGATATGCGGATGACATTCTTTGTCTATTCAACGGAAACCAAAGACAAATAGATCTATTAGAAATCTTTCTAAACAAAATTCACCCCAACTTAAAATTTACAACTGAAATAGAAAAATCTAACAGCATAAACTTTCTTGACCTTACCATAACTAAAAAAGATAACAAACACCAATTCAAAATTTATCGTAAACCAACATCAACAAATCAAATAATTCACAATACATCCAATCATCCAACTTCACACAAATTAGCAACCTTCCACAGTATGATTCATAGACTACTGAATACACCTCTTACAGAAGAAGATTACCAAGAAGAAATCAACATTATCAAACAAATTGCTGTCGATAATGGATATCAACCAAATTTAATAAGTAAATTAATTAATAAACACAAAAAGAAAACTATTAATTCTAAAACTAATGAAAAAAATAACTATATTCAAATGACCTATCATGGAGATATTAACAAATCTTTATATAACATATTCTCCAAACAAGGATATAAAATTACATATAGAACAAAGAACAGTATCAAACATATACTACAACATAACTACTCTACTAAGATTAATGAAAACAAATACAATAATTCTGGAATTTATAAAATTAAATGTTCGACTTGTCCTAAATATTACATTGGCCAAACAGGAAGAAGTTTTAGTAGAAGATTCAAAGAACATATACCAAAAAACAAACATCAAAATTTATCAACATTTGCTGAACATTTAATACAAGAAAACCATAATATTTCATCAATTGAAGAAAATTTAGACATTATACATTTTGCACCTAAAAGTAAAAAACTAGATGCTATTGAAAAATTAAGAATAAGAATATATTTATTTTCTCGAAATATATACATAAAATACATATAATTACATTCAAACTTAAAAAGGTTTCTTCTTAATTCTCTGTTAACAAAATAAAACTTATACTACTAGAACAAAACCTTTCATAAATTACATATTTCAAGAAAATACTAGGACCTCTTAAGGCAATGCCTGTTTTAGAGGTTCCTTCTTTTCAAATAAATCTTAATATGCGCATGAGCAAATAATATTAATTTAAAATAAAAAATCCCAATTCTTCAAAATATAAACACTAATATAAAAACATAATATAAAAACATAATTTTACATATACAAAAACACAAAAGAAAACCCATCATTATTACTCAACGATCAAATAAAATTTCACTCAAATATTATGTTTGATTCTATCATGAAGATGCAAAATTATAAAATTTAACAAGATCTACAACTTATCCATCTACATTTTTATTTAAATTTTTATAATGTCAGCTGTTAAATTAATTATTCTAAAATTAAGTATATTTATAACCCTATTTATATTCTGTTTTTCAACTGATGATAGTCTTACGAGACTGAAATCGATCTTGAAAATTAAAAACACCAAAAAGATTGCTAAGTGTTATTATTTTTATATATATAAATAATTTTACTGTCCTATTCATACAAAACTAAATAAAATAATTTTTTTTTAAAATACTAATGAAATACTTGTTATTTAATTACATGTTCTATTTACCCTTTGAAATAGAGTCCACTCACTAAAAGATTGTTCTAAAACGTTTAGACAATAGAAGTGCAGTCTAGCGGCTAAAACTGAATTATGCTGGTAAACAACAGATCAGAATCTCTTTATTTCATAAACTTCAAGTTTAGAAAAAGTGTCACATTATTTGCACATAAAAAATAATAATAATACAAATCAAATCAGTAAAACAATCAAGTACTTAAAGTCTAGTTACTGTCATAATCTCTAAACAAAAACTCATCAATGGTGTAAAATGCTTTGTCAGTGAACCAGTCTTTCAGATTTTTCTTTAGCGTTGTTAGTAGGCTGTTCTAAAGAGTTGTTGGCAGGGTGTTAAAGAACCTAGCTCCGGCATATGATGGTTTTCTTTTAAATTGAGCAAGTCGGTGAGCAGGTAGGTTGAAGTCCTGAGAGTGCCTTGTGCAATATTGGTGAATGTGGTAAATCTTGGTAGATTCTCTTTTACTGCATACATGATTGCTTCAGTTATGTAGATGGAGGGGACATAAGTATTCCCCATTCCCTGAATGCCTCTGCATGAGTCTCTTGGCTTCAGTCCAGCCAATATCCTTATAGCACGTTTTTGTAAGATTAACGCTCTGCAGATTAAGGCATACAAGGCCGAGCTTATTTTAACACATAAGTATTCTACATGATTGGTCCAAGTCAAACAGTCATCTACAATTACACCAAGATGTTTTGTTTTGTAGTTACCTGTTGTAGAGTAGGTAGTGGTGATAGTTCATCCTTTTTTTCTTTCCCAGAATAAGTTGTTTTGTTTTAGTTTCATTAAAAACTAAATCGTTTCTATGACAGTACTCCTGCGCCATGACAGTACTCTAGCTGTTCCACAGAACTGTCAGATGTAACCAAAACAGAATTAATTCCACAAGTTGGCTTCTGTCAGAAAATAGCTCCAGAACCACTTTGCTGCAACCCCATGCACGCCTAAATCCTTTAGCTTTGACAAATAATTAAGTTGTGTCCCAGGCAGTCAAAAGCCTTACTCAGATCCAGAAAAATACTCGAAACAGTATTTCCCGTATCTATATTGCTTATGATGAATTCAATAAGATCTGCAAGTGCTGTATTTGTAGATCTTCCACCTATAAATCCATGTTGCCTTTTATTTAACAGGTCATTTTGACCTAGGTGTTCCATAAGTCTTTTGAGGATTATTTTTCTAATATTTTGGAAATAGTGGGTAGCAATGAAATGGGTCGATAGTTCTGGACTTCTTCTTTGGAATTTTGTTTGTGTAGCGGATAAACTTTTGCAATTTTCAAACAGGAGGGAAAAATAGAAACCTTCAGTCATAGATTTGTTAATTAAAAGTGTCAAGGGATATTAAAGTTCTTGTTTGCAATATTTCAGGAGTCGAGAAGGAATGTTATCGATACCTGAGGATAGTGTTGATTTTAATGCAGATAAAATACTATTTATTTCTTCAAAGGTTGTTGGTTTGAGACTTTACAGAATATTTCCAATTACCCATTGGTTGCTATCAGAAGATTTGTTAGAAGTTGACCTTGGATACAGTCCATTATTCTGTAAGGTGTTTTCTGCTATTATGGAAAAGTAGTTATTGAAATGGTTGACCAATTGGGCTGTGTCAACAACTTTCTCCCCATTTATGTTTAAAGAGGAAGGAGCCGAAGAAGAAGGTTTTGTAGCCCTTTCGCTATTAATAATATTCCAAATTACTTTTGTTTGGTGCTTCAGATATTAATTTTACACTGGCATTTTTCCGAAGGGTTATTAGTTTTTGGTAATATGTTTTCTTATTAGAATTGGCTGCTAACCTGTCTTCCTCCTTGCCAGTAAGGATATATTTTTGCAGGGCATCTTGGAAACGCTTTTTTAAGGCCATAGCTTCTGAATCAATTCACACTATTTAAGTTGTTTGTTTACTCCAACAGCTGGTTAATGAAATTATAAACAATTGATTGTCTAATTGGTATTGCCATAGAGGTTGCATTCTTAGAACCCCTGGGGTAGTGCCCTGGTGGAATTTAGAAGAAAAAATAGCCTTATGTGTTAACCAGAGACTATACGAATGTCATGCAAAATTTCAGATGAATGCGGGTTCAGTAGTTTTTGCGTATTAAAAACACACACAGACACCATTAGATTTTTATATAATAGTAAGATTGTGAGATTCAGCAATCTGTGAGTCTTTTTCAAGTTATATATGCAATTTAAAAATACAATATTCATTATTTGTATGGACGGTAGAACAGAAAGTTAATAAGAACAGTTAGTATAAAACAGTTTTTTAAAGTAGAATGTCAAGGAAAGTTCCTTTAAATAGATTTAATGTGTCTCTGCCCAGGTTCCTCCTGACCAAGATGACAAACAAGATCTAAAGGAGCTTATCAAACCTTTTGAACAAATCTCTGAGAGTTCCTTTGAAGATAAACCAATATTGAAAGAGGTAAATCTCAATGTTTTAATTAATTTTAATAAATACACTGTACTTAATTTCATGTATTGTAATACTAAATAAGACTATAGCCTTAATACTAATGTAGAAAAACTTATTGTGTTTTGCTTGACACTGTTCAAATCTGTAACTGTACAGTTGATGAATAAAGGAGTTTGGATTTTGATTTTTAATAAAGTACATTATAATTTGGGGGTCTGCAATGCAGCAAATGTTTTTCAATCCGATGCAGCGATGCGAAATCAAAGAATTTCGATGAACACATTCACCTCTCATATTCGCCTATATCTCTACAACTGCATATTTAATTTTAAGGGCAATACAATTAACATGGTTCTATATGCCGATGACACTAATATTACATTTTTAGGGAAAAATTACAGGAAATTGAAGCTAAAGCAGCATTAGAACTATCATGAATAAACCAATTTTTAAACTAAGAGCATTTGCTACTTAATGCTAGTAAAACAAACTTTATCTCTTTTCAAACCAAGCAAAATACACACCCAATAAATCCTATTATAACAATAGAAGATTGTACAGTAGAGCAGCTGACTGACACAAAGGTTTTGGGTTTGATTGTAGACTGTAACTTAGATTATAATGAGCATGTGAAATTTATAGCTATAAAATCATTCATCAGTAGGGATATAATATCTAAGCACTTCGGAGGGATGAAACATTTTTGGAATTTAACAACATCAAAAACAATATACTTATCTTTGGTAGAATCTCACATTTCTTATGGAATTACAATATATATGGGGGGACAACAACAAAAGAATTAGATATAGCAAAACCTCGCCAACTCGACACCCGCTAACTCGACAGTATGGGTAACTCGACACCCGCTAACTCGACAGTACGGGTAACTCGACACTCGACAGATGGGTGCAAATTTATAATTAGCTTTCATTATTTGTATGTTGACTCAAGAACGGTGGAAATGGTCGAGGGGGAAGGCGAGTCGATCTAGCGCGTCTTTTAAGCTGCCTCGGGTCAAAGACCCGGTCTTTTCCCCCGGGTATGGGGGGGGAAGTGCCCCCTATTGTT
>JAQJVL010000925.1:0-196190 GCA_035578905.1 Stictocephala bisonia | reverse complement strand
GTATTGGGAGCCATGCTAAGCTATTATTGTCTTCTAATGAAGTCTGACAATTTCCTTATCTCTTCACGTCTTAACCCTTTCCACTGGTCGGACACGGCAACGACGCACATTTCGTTTGGTTATTGATGTTCCCAATTCGTGCTGTTATCATGCGGAAACTAAATGAACTACAATAGATTGTCATGGGAACTGGAATGTCACGTGATGTTATTGTTATTCTTTCATGTTTATTCTAACCTTCAGTTCGATGTTTCGTTAGTTGACATTTGACAGTAGTGTAAAAATGTTAGCTCATAGTAGTCCAAATCTTACGGATGCTGAAATAATATAACAATTACAACGTGATTTATAATATAGTGATTCAAGTTAAAATGACGGTGTTAGTAATGATGTAATAGAAAACATCTAAGAAAGTGACAGTGTTGTACAAGTAGGCCAAACTGTTAATAGTAGTGATGGTGATATATATAATATTTGAACGATATCATACTATATTACAAAAAACTTTTTAGTTAACTTTTGTTTTCTTCCATTTTTATAACATTTTAATTATTGCATAAACCTCATAAATACTGAATCGATTCTTATTACCGAAAATACGTCATAATATTGCGATCTGAGGCGGCAAACAAGTAAAAAATAAACGAGTAGAAAAGATTAAAGATGTGTATTGGTTATAGTACAACTAGGCTATTATTTAGTACTCTGCGACTTAGCGGTTTAGTACACTTTGATTAATATGCTTTGTATCTTTGCTAGTTTGCTCTGATTGTTCTGATTACCAAACAGTTGTGTTCTCTCTTTGTCATTTAACAGTGCCATTTATTATTAAATAAATATTTAATATAAAATGAGGATGGAATCTATTATTAATAATTTTATACAGTCACAGAATAAGTTTATTTGTATTGATTTGACGTGTCTTTTCCTAGTTACTTCGTAGCTATGATGACAAACAAGATCTGAAGGAGCTTATCATCAGACCTTTGGAGGAGAACTGTGGGAACTCCTTTGAATATAAACCAATATTGAAAGAGGTTAATCTAAACAAGTATCGTATACTTAATCCTAGCTATAGTTGTTACCATACTGGCATGGTCTTTTTTCATTTAATACGTGTAGACTTTTTTATAAAATAAGTATAAAGTAGTAAATAAACGCCAAGCAGGTTTTATGAAAGATAGGTTAACAACAAATCAAATATTTATTGTTAAAGAAATTATATCTAAATACTGGGAATTTAGTAATGTTTTTTTGCCATATTAATTGACTTCCAAAAAGCATATGACAGTGTAAAGAGAGAGAGAGATTGTGGAAAAAGATAGACAAGATTGGAATTCTGAAAAACTTAATTAATTTTTCTAAGTCAAATATGTCGGATTCTACATGTTTGGTACTTGTAAGTGGACAAATTTCTGAACCCTTCAGAATACATTCAGGAGTAAGACAGGGTGATGGACTCTCCCCAATTCTGTTCAACACAGCATTAGAAGATTCATTCCAGAATATAGCAAATAGAGATGAAGGCATAACGATTGGATCTAGAATTAACACACTTGCATTTGCAGATGATGTAGTAATTTTTGCAGAAAAGTTAGACGATGTGAGTTAATAAAATTTTTCATGGAAGAAGAGGGAAAACTAGGACTGAAAGCAAATGATGGAAAAACCAAATATATGCACTTCACAAGAAATCGAAACAACCTAGAACACCCTGTTAGTACCAGGGTGTTACTTCTGTTGTATATGGGTGGATGGGTGGGTCAGTACAACGTTCATGTATGAGTGGGCGGGTGGATCAATGAAAAATATCTACATTAGTATATTTTTATTCCTGCACTTAGTCCAAAAAAGGCATTTGTTGTCTGAATTTTTACGATAGAATTTTATTTTATCTTTTTCAGTCGCACCTTATCTAGTCATTCTTGCATTTCCCATGATTAATATCAGTTCATGGTTAACTTCCAATGTTTTTATGACAATAACGTGGTATTATTAAATTAAAACATTTCTGATTTGTGTTAGTTCATTATTTGTTATGTTTTTTATCGCTGCTGTACGTGTTTGGGTGGGTGGGAGGGTTATCGCTACTGTACATGTAGTGTATGGGTGGGTGGGAGGGTTATTGCTACTGTACGTGATTTGTTTGGGTGGGTGGGAGGGTTATCGCTACTATACGTGTTGTGTTTGGGTGGGCGGGAGGGTTATCGCTACTGTACGTGTTGTGTTTGGGTTGGTGGGAGGGATATCGCTACTATACGTGTTGTATTTGGGTTGTTGGGAGGGTTATCGCTACTGTACGTGTTGTGTTTAGGTGGGTGGGAGGGTTATTGCTACTGTACGTGATTTGTTTGGGTGGGTGGGAGGGTTATCGCTACTATACGTGTTGTGTTTGGGTGGGTGGGAGGGTTTTCGCTACTGTACGTGTTGCTTTTAACATAAGCATACTATACTTATGCTATTTATTTTAAATTAAAACATAGAATCTTAAGAGTAAAATGATATAAAATAATACTAAATGTAAGTTTCAGAAGTATTTTAAATTATTTTTTTTAAATATCCTTGTGAAACTAGGAAAAATGGGCTGCCAATAGAGGGTTTTAGTTGCCAGTAGTTGGGTTGAACAAATACAATATTTATTATGTGTATTGTTGGTAGAACAGAAAGGTAATAAGAAAACTTAGTATAAAAAAGTTTTTAAAAGTAGAATGTCAAGGAAAGGGTTCCTTTAAATAGATTTAACGTGTCTCTGCCCAGGTACCTCCTGACCAAGATGACAAACAAGATCTAAAGGAGCTTATCATATCTTTGGAACAGATCTCTGAGAGTTCCTTTGAAGATAAACCAATATTGAAAGAGGTAAATCTCAATAAAGTACATTATAATTTGGGGGTGTACGATGCGAAATAATAGAATTTCGATGAACACATTCACCCCTCATATTCGCCCATATCTCTACAATTAGTGTCTTAGAAATGAATAATGAATAATGAATGGAGAATTCATGGTTTTTATTAAGTTTTATAATTAGTAGAGTACAATAATACCTTTTGTTACAGGTACCGTATCTTGCTAGTACAAAGAAAGATAATTAAAAACATACATTTTTTGGTCATATAAACGTTAGCTAGTTAATGTTATATGTATGCAATAAGAATAAAAAATTAACTTTGTATCAAATTAAGAAGGTCAATAAAAAATTATAAAAGGAATGTAAGATGAAGGGATTCAAAAAGTGCAGTAAGCCCTACTGCACAATAAATCATAATTATGTTGAAATAGAATTTTAGGGCTTGATAAATATGTTTAGCACTAAGCATACTTATGTAATTAAGGACAAATATAAGGAAAGCTAGTAATAAACTAAGTTGATGGCTCTGTATTAAATTCATTACATTTAAATGCTAATAGTTGTACTTTGCTGTTGTTGTGGGAGAGTAACTGGTCAAAATTATCAAAATTTAATTTGTTACAGTAAAAATAGTATATTTCACAGGCAAAAACAAAACAAATTAATTATTGTATTCACTATCATTGTTGGAGAGTGATGACAGCTTTATAACTGATTACTCTTTAACTTACTGTTAAGTTGACTAAAATAAATATTAAATGTAAAGGTACATAAGCATAGATAAATAAGGCATACTTTATCACAGAACTTTTTTAAAAGAAGCATCATTTTAATTAAGTATAACAATCCATTATTGTTTAGCCAATATATTAAACGTAATTAAACAAAATCAACAAATGCAATAAAATGTAATTTATTGAATACATTGATTTTTTTATGTTAATTCAAATTTTAAATGTTTTCCAATTTACATACTGTGCAGTAAAAAAAACAAAAAAAAAAAACAATAACATATTTTAATTACGATTAGCACAGTAGCCTACCGGTCCTTCGTATGGGGTTTACGTAGGTTTATACTGTGCTTATTGCGTTCAATGATATAAAAGTTGATACTTACTGGCATCTGCGTAATGCAAAAGTGCGTTGTGGTCACAGTATCCTTAGGAAAGAAGACGGTAGGTATCATGCGCATCTCCTATAACGTCACATGGCGAAATGGCAACAACAAACACAAAAATACTGTTCTAATTCCTGTAGTTAACAATTCCAGCTGAATAGTGATAAATAACTTTCCTACTATTTAGTTAAATGCTTCCATACAATTGGTAGATTTAGTTACCAGTATTTTATTGAATAATCAAACCTGGTTATTTTTCCCACAAAACGACAACCTTCAGCCTCGTTGTGATACCTATCGTCTTTTCTAGTTAGGGGCCTACTGTGTTTGTGGTTAGGTTTGGTCTGGTATTTACTTTAGAACTATTTAAGTTGTTTGTTTATTCCAACAGCTGGTTAATGAAATTATAAAAAATTGATTGTCTAATTGGTATTGCCATATAGGTTGCATTCTTAGAACCCCTGGGGTAGTTCCCTGATGGAATTTAGAAGTAAAAATATCCTTATGTGTTAACCAGAGACCATACGAATGTTCATGCAAAATTTTAGATGAATGCGGGTTCAGTAGTTTTTGCGTATTAAAAACACACACAGACACCATTAGATTTTTATATAATAGTAAGATTGTGAGATTCAGCAATCTGTGAGTCTTTTTCAAGTTATATATGCAATTTAAAAAATACAATATTCATTATTTGTATGGATAGTAGAACAGAAAGTTAATAAGAACAGTTAGTATAAAACAGTTTTTTAAAGTTGAATGTCAAGGAAAGTTCCTTTAAATAGATTTAATGTGTCTCTGCCCAGGTTCCTCCTGACCAAGATGACAAACAAGATATAAAGGAGCTTATCAAACCTTTTGAACAAATCTCTGAGAGTTCCTTTGAAGATAACCCAATATTGAAAGAGGTAAATCTCAATGTTTTAATTAATTTTAATAAATACACTGTACTTAATTTCATGTATTGTAAGTACTAAGTAAGACTATAGCCTTAATACTAATGTAGAAAAACTTATTGTGTTTTGCTTGACACTGTTCAAATCTGTAACTGTACAGTTGATGAATAAAGGAGTTTTGATTTTGATTTTCAATAAAGTACATTATAATTTGGGGGTCTGCAATGCAGCAAATGTTTTTCAATCCGATGCAGCGATGCGAAATCAAAAGGATTTCGATGAACACATTCACCTCTCATATTCGCCCATATCTCTACAACTGCAATAATTAATTTTAAGGACAATACAATTAACATGGTTCTATATGCCGATGACGCTAATATTACATTTTTAGGGAAAAATTAACAGGAAATTGAAGCTAAAGCAGCATTAGAACTATCATGAACAAACCAATTTTTAAACTAAGAGTATTTGCTACTTAATGCTAGTAAAACAAACTTTATCTCTTTTCAAACCAAGCAAAATACACACCCAATAAATCCTATTATAACAATAGAAGATTACAGTACAAGTAAACGTCACACAACACAAATTTATTACAATATAAGCACAAAATGCACAAATATACTACAATACAAGCACAAAATGCACAAATATTATGGTGATCGATTTTGGTGAACCACGCTCACCTTCCTCAGACCAGAGGGATTCACAAAAGAGAGGGATTCACAAAAATTCTTTTGTGAATCCCTCTGGTCTGAGGAAGGTGAGCGTGGTTCACCGAAATCGATCACCATAATATTTGTGCATTTTGTGCTTGTATTGTAGTATATTTGTGCATTTTGTGCTTATATTGTAATAAATTTGTGTTGTGTGACGTTTACTTGTACTGTATATGTACCAACACGTATTATGCTAATTAAAAAACTATTAATAGAAGATTGTACAGTAGAGCAGCTGACTGACACAAAGGTTTTGGGTTTGATTATAGACTGTAACTTAGATTATAATGAGCATGTGAAATTTATAGCTATAAAATCATCATCAGTAGGGATATAATATCTAAGCACTTCGGAGGGATGAAACATTTTTGGAATTTAACAACATCAAAAACAATATACTTATCTTTGGTAGAATCTCACATTTCTTATGGAATTACAATATATATGGGGGGACAACAACAACAAAAGAATTAGATACAGTAAAACCTCGCCAACTCGACACCCGCTAACTCGACAGTACGGGTAACTCGACACTCGACAAATGGGTGCAAATTTATAATTAGCTTTCATTATTTGTATGTTGACTCAAGAACGGTGGAAATGGCCGAGGGGGAAGGCGAGTCGATCTAGCTCGTCTTGTAAGCTGCCTCGGGTCAAAGACCCGGTCTTGTTTCGACTAGTGGTGGGGAGGGAAGGTAGCTCGTTATTGTTTTCCTACCTGCTGTCGCCGCTTTCACATTCGTAACTGTTTACCGCATATTCTTTTTGTCTGCTCAGTTTAGCATTGGCGTGTATGGGCTCAATTCCACTGTACGTGTATGGGTGGGCGGGTGGGCAATACTATTGTAAGTTTTTTACAGGTGCATGTAAATTACTGAGACGTGGCAACAATGCAAGGCATTAAGGCGTTACTATGGTTACGGCTGGCTTACATCATCACGCCTTTGACTGTAATATTCCCAAACTCCTCTAGTTCCAACATTTGCTGCAGGAGTGCTCTGAAGTATGACCCACACACGTACAGTGGTGTTGTCAGGACTTACTTTAAGTCAGGACATTCAATAAATACACTCATCTGCCCGTTGTTGTCTCTCTTGGGGATTGTAGTCTTGATTGGGCGTGATCGGTCGCTTTGTTTGTGCTAGTCCTTTTGTCGTTCTAAACAGTAAGTGTCTTTCGTCTAGTTGTGATTAAAGTGTTGAAGTTGTGAGTTTTAACAAGAAAATCGGAGACATGTCATCGCTAAAGAGGAAGCAAGTGTTGGTGTCAATGGAACTGAAATTCGATGCGTTGAAGAGACTGGAAAAGGGTGAAAATGCGAATAAAATTGCGTTGGAGTTAAATGTCGGGCGTTCTACAGTGCTCGGTTGGAAAAACAAAAAATCGGAGATTGAATCGTGGTGCTTAAAGAGAATTTGTACAGACTCAATTAAGGACAGAAAAACAATGAAATGTGCTGTACATGAAAAAGTCAGCGAGGCTTTGCATCAGTGGTTTCGTGTGCAAAGGGATAAAGGAAAGCCGATATCAGGGCCTATTCTTCAAGAAAAAGCACTGAAGTTTTACGAAGAATTAAAAGAAGACGGAAATCCTGCGTTCACAGCAAGTAATGGATGGTTAGACAGGTGGAAACAGCGGTATGGTGTTAAGCAAATCAGCATCTGCGGTGAAAAATTATCTGCTGACCCTGAAATTGTTGGTGAGTTTAAGAAAAGATTTCAAGAACTCATAGAAAAAGAAGGACTTCCTGATAATCAGATTTATAATTGTGATGAAAGTGGCCTAAATTATCGCATGCTCCCAGCTAAAAGTTTAGCTTTAAAAAGTGAGAAGTCCGCTCCAGGTTACAAGAAAAGTAAAGAACAAGTCACTATTCTCGCGTGTAGCAATGCAACTGGAGAACACAAGTTTAAGCTTGCTATGATTGGAAAAGCAAAGAAGCCTAGATGTTTCAAACATGTAAAGTCTACAAGCGATGGATTTGATTTGCCTGTATGGAATAGGAGTCAAAATAACGCATGGATGAGTGAATCAATTTTTAAAGCGTGGTTTTTCGAACAATTCGTACCCCAGGTTGAGCGGTTTTTGGAGAAAAAACTCTTCCAAGAAAAGCAGTTCTTCTACTGGACAATGCTACTACTCATCCAGACACTCAGTATTTACAGGACAAAGATATTAAGGCAATATTTCTTCCACATAACGTCACATCTCTCGTACAGCCAATGGATCAAGGCATTCTGGCAGCTTTGAAGAAAAGATATCGATGTAAGCTACTTTCATCTTTAATATTAGGCATGAAAGAAGGTTATGACTTGTTGTCTAAGCTAAAAAAGATTGATTTACTGGATGTTATTGGCTGGTTGAGTCAATGTTGGATGAACTAGAACCAATAACTCTTGTTCGCTCGTGGAGGAAACTTTTGGATCATTCGGGAAATGAATTTTTGGAAAGAGAGAGGATCATGAAGCCTCTAATTTGATCGAACTTATGAAGAAGATTCCTGGCTGTGAAGATGGTGGAAGAGAGTGGATGGATCTAGATGGGGCCAGCGAACCACTAGGAGAAGATGAAATTATTGCTGCCGTGAAAAACCAAGGAGGAAGATGATGTCAGAGAGTGGATGGATCTAGATGGGGCCAGCGAACTACTAGGAGAAGATGAAATTATTGCTGCCTTGAAAAACCAAGGAGCAGAGAAGGAAGAAGGCGACTCAGAAGATGACACGGAGAGGAGTAATCAAGAAGAGAAGATGAGTCATAGTGACGGTGTGAAGTACCTCGAAGGAGCCTTGCATTTGGAGCAACAAGGATCGTCTGCGAGATGAAGCAGCCAGGTGCCAAATTCAGAAAGAAAAACAATCCTCAATAAAACAATTTTTCCAACGAATTTAGTTAGTGTATTGTAATTGTTAGACATTCAAGTTTTCTTTGTGGATTGTTCAAACAGCAGCTGCATATATGTAAGTAATAAATTTATGTATATACTAGGGATGGACGAGTCTCGAAATTTCGGGAATTCCCCGGGAAATTATAATTCTCGTCCTGCGAGAAGGAAATTTTGTTACGATCAGGAATTCCATTCGAGAGTTTTTCTAAGATGTAACCAACTAAATAGTTTGATCTCAACAACACGGTTATAACCGACATTCATGGTCAAGTTCGGATTTTTTCAATCAATATAAATTAAAATGAAAGGTTAATAAAATTATGATAGGCTTGTGTCTCGAGTACCGTGAAATGTAATTTATTGCTTATAGTGTGGCAGTGAAGTTACGTAGTGACTGACGACTGACAGTCGGAGTCGACAGTTGGGGTCGAACGTAGATGTGACGTTCTCACGACCTGTTCATTTGACAAGGCTCATCTAAGTGAACGAGATATCCGTATCGCGATGCTCAGAAAAAACTATTAAAGTCGACCGAGATCTATGATCCAACTAAACAAATCTAGTATAGGACAGAACTGTTGACCGAAACCCAAATGATAATGAACGAAAACTGATTGGGCCTATATTCCAATGTTTGTGTGTGTCAGTAACGTAAAATCATTGAATCAAACTGCTCCCGAGAACAGGTCACTTTACTGTCCAACAAAACAATAAATCTTCCTTCCCATGGCAAAAATCCATTTCTCTCATGTACATACAATGAACCGTTCTGCTCGTTTCCGAATTGAAATTATCGCATATTGCCTGTGAGGTGATTGTGATCCGTTTTGGTGTTTACTCTGAGTAGGGAATCCTGCTCGTTTCCGAATTGAAATTATCGTATATTTCCTGTGAGGTGATTGTGATCCGTTTTGGTGTTTACTCTGAGTAGGGAATCATCCAATGATTTGACAGAAGAAAATATCGTATCATATCATATAAAATATCGTGATGGCGTTCAAGTATCGTGCGATGTAACAATATTTATTTATTTTCAATTGAATAAAAAATAAGTAGATATATCCGTAGCGAATGTCAATTAATAATTTGTTTGTGAACACTTTAGATCGCCAAATGTGCATGTAACATTTGCAGGGATACAATATTTTCTTCTGTCAAACTGTCGATCGGTTTCCTGACTAGATTAGAAAGTAACACAGATGGAGTGTAAAATGTATTACAATACGATAATTTTTATTTGTAAACTCAGTGAACGGTTCCCTGATCATAATTGTTACTTCTACGTTGATGTTAAATGCAAAACAACTCAATCCATAATTTTTATAAGGAACATAATTTTTTTTATAAGCAATAAGGAACATAATTTTTATTGAACCGAAACGTTATCATACTTCTTGAGTATGTTTCATAAATTTATAATTTAGCTGCACAAATCTACTTTGTATCACCAGTTGCCAGTTGGCATTTAGCTGATATTTCAGATTGCATCTCGTCTGCTAGGCATACATTTGCCGATTACGTATACCTTTGTCATTCCAATACGTCAGAAATTCCTCGTGATGAAAAGATTATCTTTCTATGTATCGAAGTAGTTTCGAGTTGCACACATTCACTACCAATCATAATTTATTATAAATAATTGATCGTAAACTACTTTTAAATTTATATTTAAGTGCACAATTATTAAATTATTACTATCGATCCATTAAACTACCGGTATTTTGGCATCTAGATTTACAAATTTGATTATATTTCACAGCTTATTTCCGGTTTATTATAACCATTATTATATTACTGAATAAAATAACTACAGATCCACTTTTTATGGCGTATACAAAATCAATTTTTTTTTTTGAAAAGCGACAATTTTGAAAGCAATCGACTGTGTTTGGCGATGACGCCTGAATCGTAGAATCAAAAGCTTCGCTACCGTGATCGGAACTACCAGATAAACTAGATCGACCGTCTTGTGATTAGTTGACAATCACAGAGAAGAAATAGAGGTTGCTTTCTTATGACTACAGCGGCAGCTATTATTAGAATTAAAACAAATGCACATCTCTACAATAGTCAATACACGTGCAGTAATAATTACTAAGTTTATCCGTGAGGATTTGGGGGGGGGGGGGGGGAATAAGGAAGGGACTGCCAAGATGCTGGCTCTGTGTGCAACTTCAGTTCCTAGTTATAATTTAGTTCAGTTAATTAATTGAAGAATTCATCCATGTCTAGTTTTTATGATGATTTTAATTAAAATTGGCATGTAATATGTAACTACCATTCTTTTATTTCGCTTGTTACAATTTTAATTCAGTTATATCAAATAAGATTGCTTTGTTTATTAAGTGTGTAATCTGTTATTGTTTAGTCTAAACCTGTTTGATTTTTTTTCTGTTTTGTGGTTAGCAGGCAAAAAATAAAAAAGATTTAATAAAATAAGGAGTACATAAATGTGCCTTAACATTAATGGTTGAATTTCCTACTAGATCACATACCAATTAATTATTATTACTATAAAATGATTTGGTTTATTTGTTTTATCTACTAAGTTTGAAAATTAATGTATGATAAGCTGGGAAAAATTCCCTCCGAAAATTTCTCGAAATTTGGGAGGAAATTAATTTTCCTCCCGTTTCCCTCCCGAAATTTGGGAGGAAATTAATTTCCCTCTCGTTTCCCTCCCGAACCTAAAAATCTCCTCTCGTCCATCCCTAGTATATACTGTAGTCAAATTCATTGTGTGTTCATTTAGTAAAACCCATTACAATTACTGTACACTAATGTTCTGAATAACTCGGCAACCCCCAAACTCAACAACGTCTGGGTCCACAAAGTTTCGAGGTTTTACTGTAAAATACAAAAAATGCTATTAAACTTATTTGTGTTTAATTCTAGTTTCTGTACAATCTTTTTAAATCACTAAAATCAACGACAATTTTTTATCTACATACTGTTCAGTAAAAAAAAAAAAAAAAAAAGAAAAAACACCAACAATGTGATATTTTAGTTAAGATTAAGAGAATCATCAATTTGTGAGCCTTTTTCAAATTATACATGCAATTTAAAAAACAAAATTCATTATTTGTGTGTATGATAGAACATAAAGGTAATCTAGCCCCATCCTAACAGAAGGTAACCGTATGGTTACCGCCACTAACGATTGGTTGGATTGTAAAACTCTTGTCATATTTGTGATCAGAGCAATATTACGCACAATTTAAGTATACAGATCACTATATTTACAGAAAAAATTAATCTGTTTTCCTAATTTTCGTATTTAGTCGTTTTCTGCTGATATTCTTGTTTCTTAGCTAAGTATCTGTTATGAAAAAAAAATTGTACCCAAAAAATCGACGAAGTCCCTGTTCTATATAATAACCGGATATTGATTCCAAAGTGTAATTAAAAGTACAAAATGCACCCTCTGACAAAGTTTGGCAGGCATTTTACCAAAACTGTAAGTAAAGACAAGCTTGTAAATTTCTTGAAAAGCCTTAGTCTAACATAAGTTCATAAGCCTTTGTATAATTTACGATAGGCCAATGTAATATTATATAGGCCATTTCAGGTCTAAAGTTTTTTAAAATTATATTTTATTATGATTGGCTGTTCCAATTGAGGGCAGTCTTTTCTAGTTGACACAAGTTCCTATTACAGCATCCAGTCGTTGAAAGTTTACTAGTTCTTACCAAATTCATTAAAAGATTTTATTGGGTTACAATTCATAAAATTAAAAGTCTTATCCGAGAATGTTTTTTTTTTTGTAAGGAATCAATTTTGTTTGTAATTTTAACTTCAAGCCTAATGTAATTTTATTATGACAAATAAGAAGGTTAACGTACCTTTGTCGTCTTCAGTTTCAATATCCTATTGTTTTGTATTACCAATTTCGGAGTAAGAACTACATGCTCACATCCACTGTATGTTAACAAACATTTAAAATCACTCACATTAAAAACATTTATAACGAAAATTACGCATTTACAACAACAACAAAAACACACGATAACATGGCCGGCAGTTATGATGGTCAGATCCAGACTGAGCATACAGCTGGAACAATGTTATCCAATGTCTACTTGACCTTGAACAATCTTAGCTCTATCGTCTGTCTTCTTTAATCGGTTAACTAAACCTCGTAATCCGATCAAACAAAATATTTTTGGAGAATTTTTCATTAAGCACAGTAGTTGGGTTGCTCTTAATGGCTTTATATATTTCATAAGTTTCTAGAATATTCATTACTGCACCTTTATTACATTTGTAGAGAATATCTAGGTTGATGTCAATGTCCTTAATGTTATGATTGTTGTTAACTAAATGTTCAGCAAAGCAAAATGTTTTATTAACGTTCTTGGGTAGGTGTTCATTGAAACGTTTTTTGAAAGAACGTGTGTCCTATATAAATATTTATACAATCTGAACATTTGATTTTATATACACCAGTGGTGTCTTAAGGCATTAGAAAAGGTGCGACAATGAATACTCTAGAAACTTATGAAATATATAAAGCCCTAAAGAGCAACCCATCTACTGTGCTTAATGAAAAATTCAAATTCTCCACAGATAATTTGTTTGGTCTGATTACAAGTTTGAGTTAACCGATGAAAGAAGACAGACGGCCAGATAGACCTAAGATTGTGGAAGGTCAAGTAGGCATTGGATTACATCGTTCAAGCTGCACGCTCAGTCCGGATCTGACCATCATACCAGCCGGCTGTGTTATCATGTGTATTGTCTTTTGTAAATGTGTAAATTTTCTTTATAAATGTTTTTAATGTGATTGATTTTAAGTGTTTGACAACGTGCAGTGGATGTAACCCTGGAATTCTTGTCCTGAAACCAACCGGTAATCCAATACAATAGGATTTTGAAGCTGAAGACGACAAAGGTATGTTAACTTTATTATTTGTCATATATCAGCTCAGGAGGCTATAACAATGAATGAGAAATAATTTTATTGAATATTAATCCTAGGAATAGGCAAAACTTTTTATTCTTTAATTAAACATTTATTTTATGGATTTTAACTTAAAAAGTAGCCTTTGTTATATTTGTTTCATGAAATAATTTATAATTCAGTTTTTTTTTTTTTTTTTTTTTTTTTTTTGTGCTGTAAGGTCTAAGTTTCATTGTTGTCAGTAACTAGGCAAAAAAGAAAAAAAACTGTCCTACACAGGATTTTATTGTTTTTTAATTTCAAGTAGATTATTGTAAAGCTTTTTTAACCGTTTGAAGAGACTTGCAATTAAAGGAAGGTTTTGACATAAATACATCAAATAACCCTGTTAAAGAAATTAATACATATCTACAAGACGCGAAAAGCCAGTGTTAAAAGTCAGACAACTTTTTTCTATTTTTGCTATCTTAGCTTTGCTGCCGCTAGGTCGAGGTTGTTGCGCAGCAGCCTATAGAGAAAGAGAGCGAGCAGCGTGGCTGACTGGAGTGAGAAGGAAGATGACAAATTGCGATGTGTATTGGGTGGGAAGAGGGGCACTTGGCAGAAATTCTCAGCCAGGCTGTGTATTGGGAGCCGTGCTAAGCTCTTATTGTCTGCTAATGAAGTCTGACAATTTCCTTATCTCTTCACTTCTTAACCCTTTCCGCTGTCTGACACGGCAACAACGCACATTTCGTTTGGTTATCGTGTTCCCAATTCGTGCTACTATCATGCGGAAACTAAATGAACTACAATAGATTGTCATGGGAACTGGAATGTCATGTGATGTTATTGTTATTCTTTCATGTTTATTCTAACCTTCAGTTCGATGTTTCGTTAGTTGACATTTGACAGTAGTGTAAAAATGTTAGCTCATAGTAGTCCAAATCTTACGGATGCTGAAATAATATAACAATTACAACGTGATTTATAATATAGTGATTCAAGTTAAGATGAAGATGTTAGTAATGATGTTTTTTGTGCATGCCCCAATTTTCTGTTTTCTGAAAATTGAATATTTGTTTATTATATTTTCATATTTCTTTCCAAACAGTATTTCACATGGAATTTCCTCTGTTACATTATGAACGGAGTGATTTAAACAGTGTTCAACAAAATCAATTATGTTTGCCCAAGTCGTGTGTTTTTCATTACAATAAATGTGCAGGATTCTTTCCTATTTCCCTGTTCTCACGTTCAGTTGGGTTAGACTGTGCGTGATATATTGAACTGTGAATAGTTCTAATGTCTCTGTTACGTAGTGTGTTGTACCAGAGTATGCTTGCAAATTATGTACCATGGTCACTTAAAATTGATTCTATGTTGCCAACTATTTAAGATAGTAAAAATCTTATGAACTTCTAGATTTAAGATGAGTTTTTCCTATTAATTCTTTTAATAATATGTTTGGGATAAATACTCTATATTCAAACCCCCCCCCCCCCATCCCCACTGATGAGCATCTTTGGAAAAGTGTGTTATTGTGGATTAAATAATTATCCTTTATTTTTGTTTCCTTGTTTTCTTTAAGTTTATTAAATATTTTGCCAAAAAAATGTGTCTTCTTGTTGGTGTGTGTTCTTCAAATGCTCTTAAATACCCTATCTGGTACATCAAAACTTATTTTATCAGTTAAAACTATATTTTTCACTGGTTTCTTGTTATTCATGATTATTTGTTCTGGACAAGATGTCTGCTGGTCTATTAAGCTGGTCTTTCTCTTTAACATATTGTATTGTTAAATTATTCTCTAAGTTCTTTGTTGGTGTTAAAGTGTGTGGCTTTAGATGTTGATTATTATCTAAAATATTCATTAGTTATGTTATTCAATTCTTGTTCATTTTCATGACATTTAATGTGCCCTACCTGTATTACCCTAATCCATTTACCATGTTTAGTTTATTTCTAGGGACAAGTGGTATTATTAACTTTTTATTTTCTACTTTAACCTCCAAGCATCTCTTTTCAAAGTCTATTTTGGCTAGTCTTTCTATAAAACAGTCACATCCTAATATAATCCCTGTCTAGATTTCCCTTACTACTAAGCATGTCATTGGAGTTATTTGATTATTTATTTCAAAATCTAATGTGCTTGATAATTTATTTTCTTTGACCTCACACCATTGACTCCTATAATCTGTAAATTACTTACTGGTAGTTGTGGTATTTTATAATCTGCATTATTCTTTATATCCTCATATATAATGGTAGCCTCCAAACCTGAATCTTCTATGCATCTGTATTCTTTATGTCCTATTTTTACATTTATTTCTGGTAAAAAGTGACTTAAGACTTTGATTGGCATTTCATGAAAATTATCTTCATTAGTTAGTTCATTATTTAAGTCTTCGTGTACAACTATTTTATTAGTGTTAACCTTAACATTATTTCCTTTGTCTGATTGCATTGATTTAATAAAATCATTAATTATTTGCTGAATTATAGAAAATCCTTTTTCATTGATATGAATGAAGTCAGGTTTTTAATGCCTCTGGAGAAAATTTCTTTTCCCTTATAATTGTTGGTTATTAATTTGCTATGATTACCGAATATAATTTGATTCTTTTGTATATATTTTAATCAAATGCACCCATTTCCTCGTTAAAATAATTTATATTTTATTGAATTTAATTTATTTAATCGTCTATTAGGTGGACCTATTACACCTGGTTTATCATTATGAAAGATCTAACCTCCTCACTATTACAAACACTATTGTTTATATTGCTGTTAAAATGTTTTAGAAGTTATTATTTACATTTGAACAGCTGTCATACAGGTTGTATTCATTTCAATCTCTCTCCATGTTAGTCTTATGGCCAAAAAAACGTACTTTGAGGTTATCCCGTTCCCTTCAGGGTGAAAATACCGATGTATTTAGACCTTATTGCACAACTACGAACAAAGGAAATTTTTTGACACTTCAACCGTTTAAATTGGCCAAGAAATAAGGGAATAGTTGCGTTGACAAAAAAACAGCTCCACATATATAATGATGCTATTCATCCTACTTACCTCTGCTCTAATGCCAGTAGTTTGAATATAGAAGGGTTACTCAAGGCAAGCATTAGATGATGTCACATTCCCCTTGGCTAACCTTAATAATCTCCACTAACGTATAATGAAAAATTAAAAAGTAAAAACCTTTTAAGTTAAGTCTCTTACTAATAGCTTAAGGCACTTAGCTGTTGCAACTCCGTGTAAGATTGTACGTTAAAAAAAGTTAAATGTGCTTATAGAAACGGAGGTTACTGATTGAACATTATTGGGCTTGTAATTCTCGGTTCGTAAGAAAGATTTCATCCCTTTTCTGGACTTTAAATACTACTGGAATGTGTCCACTATCCACATACCTGTAATTCTCATCTCTCATTGGGAAAATGCTTGCATCACACTTTTTTTATAGAATCTTAATATTTCTGTAACAAGATAGTTTTTATAAAATAGAAAACTAAAGTTACTATCTGTATCCAAAGACTGTAAAAATATCTGTAAAAATTCTTAGTTAGCTTCATAATTAACTTTGCTGATATCTCATTAATTTATGTCATGTACTTATAATCAACTAATATATTAGTTTGAGATATACTGTATAATAATTATTTGTACTGAGATAAACAATTTTATCATATAATTTTTGTTTAAGGTGAAATGTACAGAAAATGCCTGCTCAAGGCCAGCAAACCAGATGCAAGACACATCAATAAGTATTGATAACTTAAAACACAATGCATACAGATGTAACCAGTTCCTTAGTAGAGCTACAAAAACTTCCCAGATTAAAGAACATACAAGTAAGGAACCATTCAGATGTGAACATTGCCCTTACAGAGCTATACAGAATAGACAATTGATAAGGCAAGTAATAACTCACACTGGTAACAAACCATTCAGTTGTGATCAGGGTCCTTATAGAGCTACTCAAAAAAGCACATTTATAAGGCACATGCTAACCCACACTGACAAGAAACCATTCAGTTGTGATCAATGCCCTTATAGAGCTACTCAAAAAAACACATTGATAAGTCACATGCTAACTCACACTGGCAAGAAACCATTCAGTTGTGATCAGTGCCCTTATAGAGCTACTCAAAAAAGCACATTGATAAGACACATGCTAACTCACACTGGCAAGAAACCATTCAGTTGTGATCAGTGCCCTTATAGAGCTACTCAAAAATGTAATTTGATACAACACATGAAATCTCACAGTGGAGAGAAACCATTCAGTTGTGATCAGTGCCCTTATAGAGCTACTCAAAAAAGTAATTTGATACACCACATGAAATCTCACAGTGGAGAGAAACCATTCAGTTGTGATCAGTGCCCTTATAGAGCTACTCATAAATGCACATTGATAAGACACATGCTAACTCACACTGGCAAGAAACCATTCAGTTGTGATCAGTGCCCTTATAGAGCTACTCTAAAATGTAATTTGATACAACACATGAAATCTCACAGTGGAGAGAAACCATTCAGTTGTGATCAGTGCCCTTATAGAGCTACTCATAAATGCACATTGATAAGTCACATGCTAACTCACACTGGCAAGAAACCATTCAGTTGTGATCAGTGCCCTTATAGAGCTACTCAAAAATGTAATTTGATACAACACATGAAATCTCACAGTGGAGAGAAACCATTCAGTTGTGATCAGTGCCCTTATAGAGCTACTAAAAAAATTAATTTGATACAACACATGAAATCTCACAGTGGAGAGAAACCATTCAGTTGTGATCAGTGCCCTTATAGAGCTAGTCAAAAATGCACATTGATAAGACACATGCTAACTCACACTGGCAAGAAACCATTCAGTTGTGATCAGTGCCCTTATAGAGCTACTCAAAAAAACACATTGATAAGACACATGCTAACTCATACTGGCAAGAAACCATTCAGTTGTGATCAGTGCCCTTATAAAGCTACTCAAAAAATTAATTTGATACACCACATGAAATCTCACAGTGGAGAGAAACCATTCAGTTGTGATCAGTGCCCTTATAGAGCTACTCAAAAAAGTAATTTGATACACCACATGAAATCTCACAGAGGAGAGAAACCATTCAGTTGTGATCAGTGCCCTTATAGAGCTACTCATAAATGCACATTGATAAGACACATGCTAACTCACACTGGCAAGAAACCATTCAGTTGTGATCAGTGCCCTTATAGAGCTACTCTAAAAAGGACAGTAATATGTCACATGCTAACTCACACTGGCAAGAAACCATACAGTTGTGATCAGTGCCCTTATAGAGCTACTCAAAAAAGCACATTGATTAGACACATGCTAACTCACACTGACAACAAACCATTCAGTTGTGATCAATGTCCTTATAGAACTACTCAAAAAAGTAATTTGACAAACCACGTGAGATCTCACAGTGGAGATAAACCATTCAGTTGTGATCAGTGCCCTTATAGAGCTACTTTAAAAAGTAGTTTGATAAAGCACATGAGATCTCACAGCGGAGAGAAACCATTGTGATCAGTGTCCTTATAGAGCTACTCAAAAAAGCACATTGATAAGACACATGCTAACTCACACTGTCAAGAAACCATTCAGTTGTGATCAATGCCCTTATAGATCTACACAGAAGAGACTGTTGATAAGACACATGCTAACTCACACTGTCAAGAATCCATTCAGTTGTGATCAATGCCCTTATAGATCTACACAGAAGAGACTGTTGATAAGACACATGCTAACTCACACTGTCAAGAAACCATTCAGTTGTGATCAATGCCCTTATAGATCTACACAGAAGAGACTGTTGATAAGACACATGCTAACTCACACTGTCAAGAAACCATTCAGTTGTGATCAATGCCCTTATAGATCTACACAGAAGAGACTGTTGATAAGTCACATGCTAACTCACACTGACAAGAAACCATTCAGTTGTGATCTATGCTCTTATAGAGCTACTCTAAAAAGTAATTTGATAAAGCACGTGAGATCTCACAGTGGAGAGCAACTATTTAGTTGTGATCAGTGTTCTTATAGGGCTATTAGAAAGGGAGAGTTGATTGTGCATTTGAGATCTCACAGTGGAGAGAGAAACCATTCAGTTGTGATTAGTGCACTTTTAGAGTTACTCTAAAAAGTCATTTGATAAGGCACATCAAACGTTACGCTAGATAAATTCCATTGAGTTGTGATTAAAGTCCTTATTGAATTAAATAAAATTAAAATTACTGTATTGGTCCTAATTGTGTAACAATTATCCAGGTAAGGACTAAAAAGTCCTTGTTTTACATGTTAACATTATTAGTATAATATAGTTTTACAAATAAGCTTAAAAAGAAATGAAAACTATTTTGGTATGTAAAATAAATCACATTAAAAAATAATAACTACATAAAAGAGAAATTCGACAACTTAAATAATACTGATAGCCAGGAATGCAGAATATGTATGACCACCCAAGATTTCCCCAGATTTATATTTGTCAAGGGTAAATTTAGGTTTTTAAATACAGTCACATTTTTAAAAATAGTTAAACCTGTCATATCCGGCCTGTGGTAGACCAGATAACTTTGAAGCTGGACATGGAATTACCATAATAAAGACAAGGTTTTCATGAAGCGAATGCATTGCGGTTATGCTTTGAAGGAACTTCATAATAAATGAATTGTTTAATACTTATCTGTAATGGTTTTCCAAAATATTAATAATTTTATAAAATAGCAAATATTCTATTTCTTAGTTTTATTTAAGAAAAATAAAACTAAAATAATGTTGGCCTGCTAGGCTTGTATCATATTTCTTAGTTAAGGTACTTTCTGGTCATGTAATGGAAAGGAAAGAATCAAAAGGTTATTTTTTTGATTTTATTTTAGAACATACAATAAATAAAATACAGTGAAAGAGTAAAATACAGTATACTTGAAAAACTCGTACTAACGCACACAAAATGGCAACACAGTCAATAGCAACTGTTTGACCTACCAACATGCCAATCAGTGATAGCTACATTTGTTGTGATTAAACCCTTCATTACGCTTCCTTCTCCTTTCCCAAGGTCAAGCCCTGGGAACTAATATTCCTTCTCTTTGTCACTGAGCCGCCGGGGGCCGGTTATTAGAGGTTCCTGATATCACTGGGCCGGGTATGCCAGGTTTTACTGTACAGTTACTATCTACACAATATATTAATTAAAAATAAAAAGCATTAAAATATACTGCGTAAGAAGTTGAGAAAAGTGTTAATTTAAAGTGTAAATCTTACACATAACTTCTAAATGTTATACAATTTAACAATAGTTTAACATATACATAGTAAAATCCATTGTAAAAATTAAATATTCAGTCAATAAGTCAAGCAACTAAAATTAACATATTTGAAAGAAAAAACTACAAATTATTCCGAATAATACATTTTTACTTTATTCCAAAATTTAATTTGGATGACATTAAGAATTTTTTATTTCCACAAGTATACAGTTGGATGTATAGTTGAAAGATTAAACACGTTTAAATAACATTTATTTATTTCCTAAAATAATAGATAAACATAAGGTAACTTAAGTGTTAATACAAAACCGGAAATTATGACAAATATGATTTTTCAATAATAATAAATAAAAGATTGCATGCTATAAAATAGGCTTGAAGAGTAACAACATTAAAATAAGATTCATAACATTGAAAATACTAGGGATACTTTTCTTATTAGTTAATTTTAAGCTCATATTCGTTCGGCTCAACAGGTTAATTATATGTTGTACAGTACAAACAATATAAGCAAATCTATGATTTTACATTTAAAATACTAATTTCAGTAAAGCAAATGTGTTGAATTATCAATAAACAATATCTATTGGAATGTGTATTTTATTTAATTACAAAACAAAGGAAGACAGCTATGTGACATAGAGTTTCTGACTGCCCACCTTTCCCAGTCTATGTTTAGTATATTTTGGAAACAGTTTGCAGACCATCTGTTAATGAAAACAAGGATACATATAACACTCGCTATTGTTTTCAAAGGAGTTGCAGGGAGGCTAATTTTTTTTTACATTCCTGCCCCTGGAAATCCGTCAAATTGATTTTAAAATGTTTAGTCGAAAATTGAAAATATATTTACTTAATAGACCAATTTATAGTTTAATGATTTTAGACAGGTTGATAACCTGGAACACCTTAGCCTTAGACTATTTGCTTATTTATTGTAATGACTTTATTTAAAGTATTGATGATTTTGGACATGCATATTTTAAGTTTATTTTATAACATTTTGACTCCATTCTTGTAACATGATACAGTAATGAACAAATATTATTATTGATTGATTGTAGTATTGAACAACACGATTGGAAGTTTTATAAAAAGAAACTCAATTTATTGGGAAATACTTTCTTCGCCCTCTCCCACAAATTCAATTTTTATTCATTAAGACGCCGACCATCAAGATATGAGTGTAGATGAACGAGTCATTGTTACTAACTAAGGTTAACTGTTCCTCAGAAAAATCTATTTATTAATAGCCCAATTATGATGGTGATCGTTAAATAGTTTTAAAAAGTTTTAAATTGTAATACTACTGGATAAAACTTCTCCTTATTCCTCTGAGGAATTTTGGGATAGTCAGGGTAATAATTTTTTATTATACTGTGACTATTTGATATGTATTGTTGTATTATACTACTAGGATTAGTGACACTAATCTGTGTGCAATTTAATATTTTATGAATAAAGGAATTTTGAAATGGGAACATCTTACACCTTTTTGTACAATCTATTAATACATCAAGAAACTCGTTAAAATGTATGTTTACATAACTCTCATTGTCCAGAGATGTCCTGCCAAAACATTGCAATTTTTCATTCAATAATTTATAATTTGGTTTGAATATTTGTGTTTGAGGGATAGTGTCTTTTAATTATCAATTTTTATTGAACGGTTGTACTTTTTAAGCCTGTGAAACAATATAGAAAACAAATTACGAATTGAAGATTCGTAACTGTATAAAATTATTAATAAACAATATCGGGAATGAATGTATATTTTATTTGGTTACAAAACAAAGATAGACTATGTGATGAATTTCTGACTGTCCACCTTTCCCAGTTTAATTTTTTGTAGTGTTCCTTATCAGTATGTATTGTTCAGGAACTATGTGAGTCATCAAGGTCATGACAGTGTGTCGTAATTGATTCCATGAGATAAGGGCTTCATCATTAAACTTCAAAAATAATTTGCAGTAATGAACAACTGAAAACTAATATTGTTAGTACTAATAATGAATATAGCTTGTGATAGTTCAGCTTCTGTCTACGAACCGTTCGTGCACCTGCACATGATCACGAGCCATCTCGCATTGTTAGAACAGTGGGCTCGCAAAAACATGACAACTCATACATCCGTCCAAACATCACGAGGTCATCACTGACTCGTGTCATCACACGAGTAACATTGCTGTTGACTTGGAGTAACGCATCATGTAAACGGGGATCAAGCCGCTCAACCTAAGAGGCCTGGAGAAGAACTGCAACTGCGGCCAGAAACCAACCGTGCTCTTCAACATCTGTAATATGATCAGGAAGATTATTCCAATGTAAGTAAGCAAATGAAAAATTGTGGGAATATCAAGCATACAGAGTTGATTATCTTAAGAAGATAAAAGTTGAAAAGTGGGTTAATTTGATCTCGAAGTTAAAGTCTGAAAATAAAACAGACAAAAATAGTTTTTGGCACACTGCAATCGGCCCGAAAGCTCAGCTCTAATGTTATTAATGACAATGTATAGTAGTTAAAAAGGAGGAAAATTAGAGCCTTTAGAATCTTCACCTTCACACTAAATGAGAGAAAAAGAGCAATTATTTTTAGACTGTCGAGTCCAGAAAACTCCTGTTACAAGTTTCAATAGTATGTTTAGACCAACTTAAGTTTTTTTTTTTTTCGTTAAGTTTAAGATTATTGACCATATCATTGTATTATGTCCCGTATCCAGGACAAGTTTTGGGGGAATCCGCAAGATCAATGCTCCTCAACAGTCTTGGTTCCAACCACAATAACTGGTTTAGTTTTGTTATCACTAAGTTTAAGTCCGTATTTGAAAGCCAAATAGCAATAGCATCACTATCAATGTTTATATTAGCAACAGTACCAATCAAGTCAGTAGTAGGTCAATTTGTAGATTATCAGTGTACAATTGGAAAAAAGAGTTCTAAATAACCGTTGTGCAGTCATCAATGTACATAGAAAATAATGGACCAGGAACAATGAATCCTGATCTACCCCTCGAATAGCGGGTTTCCAGTTATTCCTTGTCACTAGTTCTAACACATGCTGACGATCTGAAAATAAAACCTCACCCAGTATATGTAATCAATAGAAATTTACATCTTTTAAGGATAAGAGAGTGCTAAACAAAGTTCAACGCCTTATAATACTGGGCTGAAACCAACAACTTATTTCTTATGTTTGATGCTGTACTTTCTTCTCAGCTCGTTGGGAATTTTGTTATTTCCTAAATTTATGCTTCTGTTTATATAAACGATCTTTAAGACCCCTAACAGTTGTAATAATTCTATTTAGTCCACAGTGAAATATAAACAACGTAACATTTCGAAATTTACACTACCACGTAATTACAAGTACAGCCTGAGCAGTGTGATAAGATAACATATAAAGGCTAGAGTCTACTGCTTTACTTTCAGGTTACTCCTCTCTGTGTGTCGTCTAAATAACTACTTCTAATCAAATCAAAGTCATACATTCAATATCTTTTATTTTAAAAATCATATTTTTACCATTACCACACAATTTTCTTAATATTAAAATTTATAATTGCAATGTAACATTTTAATAATACTGAAAATAAATATATGAAATATAACTTCATCAATATAATCTTTTTGATAAAAAATAATAATCATGGGTTCGTAAATAAACAACCAAGATGCCATAACAGTTCTTAAATATATAACTCTTTAAAAGTAAATGTCGGTACTTGGTGAATATTGTACTCCAAATTACGAGTCTCCAAAAATTAGTTTGTTCCAAAATTTCTCTGTTTATATGTAGTTTCAAATTAAGTTATAGCGTTTTGTGAATAAAGATTAATTTTTCTATATAATTTATAACAAATTTATACCGCTTGTGTGTTCAATTCAATTCGTAGCATATCACTTTTTTAGCAGATGGTTTTAATCATTATAATAACTCTTGACCATCACAATTAAAGTCAAATGTCTTTCTTTAGTTTGATTGTACAAATGAAATACCAGCTGAAACGATGATGATGAAATACCAGCAATGAAAATATTACTGATCGTCTCAAATTAATCTGCATCCTAGTGGCGATATTGGAAACCACTAGACGCCATGTAAGAGACCACTGCGCTTCTGGTGGACATTTTCTCGTTCTACAATCAGCCTTGAGTACTTGAAGTACAAATTACCGTAAAACAAAAAGCCTCCTAGAAACTGTAAATTAAATTTAGATTAATATTGAAATACAATTAATTACCAGATGACAAACCTATACGAATACTATAATGTTATCATAAAAATGTTCTTTGTGATATGAATTTCATTGATATGACCTTTATGCCAATTAATATTTAGACTGCATTTTTTCGTATTATTATATTTAATTTAGGTACTTACATTTTTCCACACTGGTTACTTCAGAATGAATCTAACTCTAAATGTAAAGACGAAGTTGGCTCGCTTATTTGATACAGCTGTTCACAAAATTGTACTAATAGGACCGGTAAAGAATTAAGTATTTGTAAATTGTAACGTGTTTCCCGTTCATTTTAAACAAGTATCCTTTGATAAAAATATTTAACTAACAATATACTAAGTGGGAACTCTTAAAACAGCGTTTGGCCAATAATTCGTAAATATTTTGTTATTTTTATTCCTATTATTATATTCACGAAAGAGGATATGAATAGGCCTACAACTCGGCGTACTTTCATATGAGTGACAGAATAGACAGTTACCCTACTAGTACTAGTAATGTGTGGACAATATAGACTTCAATGACTCACAATATACGCAATAAACAGGGAAATACTAGATATCACAAGAATTAGTGGGAAGATAAGTACATCGAGGAAGTGTGAACTCAGTCTGTTAGTTCTGAATTCCAAATAATGTTGTGACATACTGATCACTTAGTCATGCTAGATCGACTGTTACGGCAGTGATAGAATATTTTAATTTCTACAACCTGGAGTCCTTGGTAGAGGACTTCTCTCTCTCCCGCCCGCCCGCCCTTCCTCCCTTCTATATTTAAAAAATCCCCACCCGACCACCTATACACATACAGTGGTATTGACTCACCCGCCCACCCATACCCGTACAGTGGTATTGACTCACCCGCCTACCCATACACATACAGTGGTATTAACTCACCCGCCCACCCATCCACATACAGTGGTATTAACCTACCCGCCCACCCATACACGTACAGTGGTATTGACCCACCCGCCCACCTATACACGTACAGTGGTATTGATGGGAGGTATGGGATGGGACCCTCAATACCCACCCACCTACCCCTACATGTACAGTAGTACTAACCCACCCACCCGCCTACCCCTACACGTACAGCGGTACTCACCCATTAACGTACATAGGTATTGACCACCGCCCACCAATACACGTATAGTAGTATTGACCCACCCACTCACCAATACATGTACAGTAGTATTGACGTACTCGGGAGGTATGGGATGGGTCTGACGCTCTGTAACTCTAGGGATGTTGAGGATGTATTATAAAATAATTTAATAATAATGCAAAATTTATAGAATCAATGTTTTCACTTAAATATTTAATTTAAAAGACGTCAACAGATAATTAGCTTTTTTAAGATAGGAAAGTTTTTTTTTTTTTTCAATTTTTTTCAACACTAGTAAAATTCTTATATTGTTTATTCAAACGTTGATATGGGCCAACGGGACCCATACTCTTCAAGCTAAATTTAGTTGGACCTCCCGGATATGAACCCGCGACCTCCTGCATTGAAGACAGGAGTGCTAACCGTTAGACTAGCAAGTGACCATACTTGCCTGTTACTACTGTTGGGTTACTCAAAGACTTTTCCAGGTACTTAAAACTTGTCTGGGAGGTATATATTAAACTATTTAAGTTAAGGGCAATTTATAGTACAAATTATTTCTTTAGTACTTTTAAAAAAAGTAGCTCATTACAATATCTTCAAGAAAATTTTCTTTCTTCTTCCATTAATATACAGGGTGTTTCTTTTAAAATGTAACCCTATTTACAAGTACAGAAAATGAAGGTTTAAGATAGCTACAAGTTCATAGGTTGGTAGTCCTGGTTCTTCTTCTTCATTGGCTATCAGCTGATTTACATTGTTGCATTGTTGTTCACTTTATTTGCGTTGCATGCAATGTCATTAAGGTGAAGTTAAAAACTAGGTTTTAACCAAATACCAGAGAGTGTTTACTAGGGAGAAATATTTTAAAACAAAATCGTTTGTTTCATGTCAAGTGCTTTCGAACAGAATTCTGAACCCATTGCATTAACTATATGAATGTCTATTATTAATTGTATGTATAGTGTTATATTGAAAGTTAACCCATTTCAAATCATGGGTTACGTTTTAAAAGAAACGGCCTGTATTTGTACAGTCATTATACCACACGACACTTTTTATATTTTATTTAAAATGTCTTAAATGGTCCAAAATAATAAATGTTCTTCTTTGATCAGGGAGGAAGCCAGACATATTGGTTGCTAGTAATATTGTTCAAAATTGAACTATATTTTCCTGTCAATATTCAAACCTACATGGGCATAATCTCATTTTAAATGTTACAAAACTAAGACCACTAGTGATACCTAGTGGCAGTTAATAAACACCGGTGAGTATGTATGGGTAAACATGTTACAGTACAACTATGAACAGCATGTACTACCTAAAAGTGATGATATATCTAATTGTTGTTGATTGTTCATATTTAAAGTTTAGTAAACAAATTGCCAGTTGTAAACCGTGCATGAATGAAGATATTATTAAGTATAAAATAATTATTTAAAACCTTATTCCACCAATACAGATAAGCCAAACTAATAATTCTTTAAGTATCCACATTCAAGGATTAATGTGTTGCAATAATTCCCTTTTTATGGGGGGGGGGATAAATTTGAAAAATTGCTAAATGTAAATGAACAGTATACTGTCCTCACCCAGTTTATTCAGCCGAGAGGCCAAGTGATATTTATTTATGGAACCGGAATTATAGTCTACTATAACGACTTGCTGTCTTACAAACTTAATTGAACATCTGTCTGACAAGGACATAAGTCCCTAAAATTAGAGAACATCTTATTATCTAAAACAGGCCATGTCCGGACTTTTTTTGCACCAAGAATTTTTAACTTAAAAATGTTTGGGGGGTTTTCGACCATGAAAAATTGATTGGCACCGGTCTGAACCCTGGGAAAATTCTTATTTCTGCCCCGTGAATCACGACGAGGCTGCGCAGTAGAATGTGACGTTACATGGGCGAAATCTGCTTATTTGTTTATTCTATTAAATACTGATAACTATATCTACCAATTACATGAAAGCATTCAGCTAAATAGTAAGCAAGTTATTTATCACTTATCAGCTGGAATTGTAATCATGTGAATTAGAACAACATTGTTTTGTTCATTTTGGCATTTAGGACATTTGACGTCATGGGAGATGCGCGTGATACCTACCGTCTTCTTTGCTAGGTTACGTGGTTTTCGTGTGTGTTGCTAGTTATTAAGTAGCATAATGTTATTTAAGGTTAACCCTTATAAAATCACAGTTGTTTTTCCGAACTAACGTCCCGTGTTTTCGACTTATATGGAATATGGAACCATTATCGACTTATAGCAGAAAGTGGGGTATCAAACTATAGATATTTATCCTCTAAATAACATTATACCATTACATTTGGGAAGAGACAACATTTAAGGGCTCTGCTCCCCCCCCTCCAAAATAAAAAATATGCTCAAAACCCCTAAATTGAATAAAGTTAAACTAATATACCCAAGTGGGGTATAAAATTAAAGGTATTCTATTAATTACTAATATACAATCAGATTTTAGAAAAGACTATGTTTATGAGCTCCACTGCCCCAAAATTCATGGTCATACTGCTTAAGAATCCTGGCGAGGCCATAGGCTGACCTCACTCACGAGGCGACACACCAAGATCCACAAATAGGACTGTAGCAGAGTGCTTTGGCCGCAGGCCGAACTTTCCCCCACGAGGCCATAGGCTGAGTTCTACAAAGGAGTCTGTAGCAGAGCGTCTTGGCGAAACCGTAGGTCAAGCTCCCTCATGAGGCCGCAGGCCGAGTTACACAAAGAGGCTAATGGTAAACGCGGAAGACCTCCGAAACGAATTTTATTAATAACCTACGATGTAGAGCAGCAACAAACGATCCTCTGGAATATGTGGATGCTACCTCTTCAGTTTGCTAAATTCAACTGAGCGAAGCTCTGTTTCCAGATACTATTAATTAATTTAATGTCATATTAATGTTTTTCATCACAGGTAATCATCACTATACCGATTGGCTTTCATAATGTTCTCACTAGCAACTACACGAGGAGTGGATCAATTTGATACAATACAATGTTATGCTTTGATATCTTTAGTCTTTATATATTTATAAAATATGTGACTGGGAGCTTTATAAACTGATTTTAGAACAACAGTTTTAACATCTACAATTTTGTAATTCAACTTGGAGACAAAACATAGCGAAATTGTAATGTACTTCAGTCAAACTTATCTACGTGTACAACATACAGCAAGGGTTGTTTAATTAATTGTACTTGCTTCTAACATTGATTTTATATCTAAGTTAAACAACTCTTCTATTAAGTAGTAGAACGTAGATTAAGATCTGCATGGTGAAAATATATTTTATTTTACATGAAATTTAATTGGAAACATCGGTTAACAAAGAAAGCTTAGATAAAATTAAAACACTTAAGCCGGCCACAAACAACCGCGCCGAACCGATCACTCATCTGCTCTGTTCGGTGTTATGGGGCAAATTTTGTGACAGTTTTGAGGAGATAGGTTCGATGCTGACTGACATGGCGTCCGCTCAATGGTTGCCATCAACGTGGACACTATTAGAAAAGTCTGGGGTGTCCATGTTGGATAGAGTCCATGAGTGTCAGGCTTGTCAGTCAGCTGAAAATCATACCAACACAACGTGGTTCGAATTCCACGTAAATCTATAGGTCTCATAGTTGGTTGCCCTAACTATTGGGCTATTAAAAAATAGCTCTTTTTGGAGAACAGTCAACCTTAGTTAGTAACAAAGACTACACTTGTTCATCTACACTTATCACACTGAGTCCATCTTGAAGATAGGCGTTTTAATAGTGTTTAATGAAAGTGTGCCATAATGATATTTTACGTTTCAAATGTTTAACCTAGGTCAAAAATTTTTTATTTTGAATGTAGGGACAATCTTGTGATACTAACTATATAAATTGCCAGTCCAACTTTGCCAACTCTCCCCTATTGTGTATTTAATCTAATATAAAAATCAACTATATATAAATCACATTCGTTTAAAAAATATAATATTCCGAGTTTCAGGAAAGTTATATTCAGATTCAGGACCTGAATATTCGGTCAGGCGCCAGCAGACCATTTTGTCCCCAATCAAGAATCTGTATAGTTTCCATCTGCCTGATATAGGCCTAAGGATAACAACTTTTTCACAGCACTACCATGAGTTCAGCCGTTTTCATTATGTGTTTACAACCTGCGAAACATCATATTTTCAACAGCTGTCTATTGTTTACTACCGAAAGTAACATTGTTTACAACCGAAAATTTTCCACAGTCAACAACACCTGTTTTTAAAACATGTTTCTAATTTAATAAACAGTTAACATTCCAAAAATGAGTTTTTATTCCGTAGTGTAGTGAAAAGTATCGTTCAAAACTCGAGTGAAAGTGTTTTGTATGTTATCGACCATTTGAAGTGCTCGACAAGTCTCGCACTTCAAACATATGGTCTCGAACATGCAAAACCCCACTTTCCACTCTTGTTATGAAATATACTATTATTTTGTACCATTTTAGAGCTCTCAAATGCACTAATTAGTAATAACAAGTGTGTCGTACTACTGCTTTGTCCCTGGGTTACACCACTGTTGAATATTGTGCTACTGTGTGGCTTAACAGTGCACATCTTTGAGAGGTCGATATGAGTATAGAGGAGACAGGGCTATCACCGGTTCCCTCATTGCCAACCCCTCTACCATGGATTCCAGTGCTGTGCAACATAGTTCCTCCGGATATTAGACCCAAAGAGGCAGAGAGTTAAAAAAATCCTATATCCTCCGAACCTCCAACTAGTCCAACTTCCCATATTTTCAAACAAATTTTCGTCTAAATCCAACTGGCGTTATCTTGGGATATTAGTGACGGTCGAAACAAGTTTCTTGAATCAGACTCTGACAGTCATCGTGGAATGAACTTCTTCGTAAGGAATGGACTATATTGAGTCCTTTTCGTACGGGTGTGGGTTGTTGAAACTACTGAGAAAATAAGTTGGGAATGGCAAATGATCAGTCATGTGAAGGCGAAGTTCAAACTATGGATCACATAGTTAAAGAGAGCCCATTGTGTTCTTTTCAGGGAGGACTAGCTACTGTCGGATTCAAAAAGCAATGTACTCGAGTTTGATCCTCTGCTAGAAAATAAATACTTATCCAGTTTCGTTGTGTTGTACACACAAATTTAGCTTATTTCATTCTCCGTAATTTCATATAACTTACATATTTTTTTGAAGACTGAGAACTTTATAGCAGGTAGAATAAAAAAAACAAGAAATTTTAGCACTTTTGGAGTAAAGCTCAACTTTAAAAATGTCTAAAACAAAAAGTACTAAAGATAAGTCAGTGAAACTTTAACCACATGTGAAGAAGGTTGTTTTTTGTAATCCGTCAAAATTCTATAAGTTGTACTATTTAACAAAAAATTTTACAAAATGTGTTATAATTTTTGTAAACCCTTACGATCTTAAAAATGGTTGATCATAAAAACTTCTAAAACAGTTCAGAAATACCGGATTGAAAAATAAAGTAAGATTAAAAACAGTAAGTACGATAAAAAAATCTTGCGATTTTATATCACATGATAATTCAACAGACATCAATATGTGCTCATGTGGAAGCATATCCCGAGACTCAGCACTTCAAAACTATTTAAACAGACATCGATGTGCCGCTGCCGACTGAGCCACCGGACGCGGAGTTGCCACGTCAAGCAGCTGGACTTCCACCCCCTATTAGGGGACTTATTAGCTACGAATGACAGGTATACATGTTACATCTAAAGGCTGGTGAATTACTCACTGTTACTAAAAATGTGATAAGTACATCTTGCAAATCGCCAATATAATGAGTGGCTCTCATTTTCACGTTACATTCAGCTTGTTGCATGTGAAATTTACATAATTGTAAACATGTAAATAAGTTATTTTTTAATTTGAAAATCTTGTTAGAGCTGTACCATTTTAAAACCTGTAGTTGGAGGTCCAAAGCCCTCATGACAAAAGGTGATTAAAAATTTGTTTAGATTTAGATAAAAAACATGAATGATTAACTGTTTAATACTTACACAGTAATAAACCGTTCGTGCGCTGTTTAAATACTTCCAGGCCACGATTCGGCAACGTCGAAACGCTTAGTTGAAACCACGGTAGTTGGAACTAGAGATGGGTAACTCCGGAGTGAACGACAACAAAGGAACTACTCCGGTTAAGGAGTTACAGCTCCAACTCCGAGTGCTAGTGCGGAACTAGTTCATTTCGGAACTAGAATAAATGAGTATTATATGTCATAAATATAAGCATATAAAATATACAATACTTTACTTTCTGCTGGAAAATTCATAAGACATCCATACTTTTTCTTTGTAAAATAATTAAATGAAATATACAATTCAAATTCCTAAAAATCACATGTTAGTTTCTATCTTTTTGGAACTATCAACAGAAAGGAGTGAGAACGAGATGCGCGCGCAACCACTGTCAGAGCAGCTGCAGTGTCGACGTATCTCTCCCCACTCCATGGAACTAACATAGTTCCGGAGTTGTTGGAACGATCAAAACAAAGGAGTGAAGTACGTGATGCGCGCGCATCCACTCGGAGTGACTCACTTGAGCTTCGCTCCACGTTGAACTGGAACGACGTTCGGAGTTGGAACTACTCCGCGGAACTAGTTCCGAGTCATTATAACTCCGGGGTGAACTAACTCCGTCTGATGAACTACATTTCCCATCCCTAGTTGGAACTATACACGGTAGGGGCCACCAGTATGATGCGCAGTGGCACCCGCACGCACTGACGTCACGTGGCCATAGTCTACGCTCCGTCTAGACCCGCCGCCGCTGTCGCAGTCGTACTACCCAGTGCTGTTTCCCAATCTTACTGACTATTTATTCTGTAAACTGCTATAACTTATCATGTTTGTTATTCTAGTGTTTATTTATTGTTAAGTGTTAGTAAATTGTTTAATATTTGTGTTAATAATTAATTGTTAATAAGTATTTATATCTTGTGTTTTCGTGTATGTTTTGTACATAGTGAGTTATGAATTTTAGAACTAAAAATGCCTAATTGTGCCGTTGCAGACTGTAAAAACAAATCGGACAACGCAAGTAAGTTAGGAATTTCGTTTCATATTTTCCCCAAAGAGTCGAATTTGTGTAAGACATGGATTCATTTTTGTAAAAGAAAAGATAGTTTCAACACTCAGACGGCTCGTTTGTGCTCAGAGCACTTTAAGGCTGATGATTTTGAACGGGACCTAAGAGCTGAGCTTTTAAAAATTCCGAAAAGAAATTTACTAAAATCCGGAGCAATTCCAACAGTTCGCAAATTTTTACCTATTGTGGAAAACACATCGGAAAGAAAAAGTAGAGCAGAAAAGCGTGAAAACAAAGCCATTGTTAATTCACTGACAGAAAATAATGGCAATTTTATTCACAATTTGCATTCTTGTAAAACACCAGTACTTGGAAAATGTACTAATAATAGCAAAAATCCCTCCGACAATGTAGGATTACCAAATTCTTTTAATGGCGCCCTAGATGAAGACAATCCAGAAATCTCATTCTTTTCTTAAGTAAATTTACAAACCCGCATAAATGAAAAACTTAAAAAGGAAAACGAATTTCTCACAATTGAGTTGAAGAATGCCAAGATCTTGAATAATAAACTGGAATGTAAACTAAACAAATACGAAGCTCTTTTTTCGGCTTGTCAAAAACAACAAGTAATTAAAGGAAAGAGTACAAACTGGTCGTCTGAGGATGTTAGTAAAGCCGTAACTATTAGATGTATATCTAAAAAAGCTTTGTCATATGTAAGGGAAATACTTACCTATCCTTTACCGAGTGAAAGAACCATAAAAAGGCGGCTTTCACAGTTTCATACACCACCAGGTTTCTTAGATTTAAGTTTGAATATTCTCAAAGGTCAGGCATTGATTTTAAACGATGACTTCCAAAAAGATGTTGTAATGAGCTTTGACGAAATGAAAGTGAAGAGTGGCATAAGTGATCAGTTTAGAGGGCCTCACACAAACGTACAAGTAATGATGATTCGAAGTCTCACAGGGAAATGGAAACAGCCCATTTATTATCAATTTGATCAAAGCGTCACAACGGAAATATTTATGGAAGCAGTTCAAACTGTTGAGTCTTCTGGCTTTAGAGTTAGGGCTTTTGTTAGTGACATGGGGGGTCCTAACAGAAAGTAAGTTATATTCTGACCTGGGTATAGCACCACAAAGCTCCAGTGTAAAGAATCCATCCTCCGAAGATCGGGTCATTTGGGCGTTTTGTGATATTCCACATGTTTTAAAACTGTTGAGAAACCATCTCTTAGATGAAGGGTTTGTGCTCAATAGCGGAGAAAAAGTAACAAAGGATATACTTGTTAAACTTATAAATCATCAAAAAAAAAAAAAAAATGATTTGAAGTTCACCTACAAAATCACCGAAAATCATTTACTTGTCTCTGGAAGTGAGCGTCAAAATGTTAGAAAGGCATCTGAACTATTGTCGAAAACAGTAGCCAAGGCAATTTCATATGTATTCCCTGGGAATGATGATGTTGTAGAATTTTTCACAACTGTTAATGACGGGTTTGATTTCCTTAATTCTAGGATATCGCATCATCCAACGAACAAATTGAAAAGTGCCTATGGCACTATGCTCGAAACACAGAACTTAATATTAGATAAACTTTATAACTTATGCGAAAGTATGAGGGTTATCGGTAAAACAAATGCACTTCCATTTCAAAGAGGCTGTATGATATCTGTAAATAGTCTAAAGGGTTTGTTTGCAAATCTAAAAAGTGAGGGGTACAGTTACATCTTATCATCTAGATGTAATCCAGATGTTTTAGAATATTGTTTTTCTATTATACGCGGATTAGGCCGATTTTATGACCACCCCTTGCCAACGACCGTAACTTAAAGAGTGAAAACCCTTCTATTAAGCCGTAACGCCAATGAAATATTTAAAGGTGGCAATTGTGTAACTGAACAATGTGACACCTTAAGTGCAGAAATATTTGATAAAGTTGAATGTGTAGATACTACTGAGACTAATGAACTAGTGTCCGAAATCGGGGTGGATGAAGAATTTAACGACCATGTTAATTCTCTAATCGATCAATTAAATTCTATTAGTGGCACAGAGAGCAGCAGCATGCATAAAGAAGATCGAGATCTGTTGAGCTTTTTAGCTGGCTATATTGGATATCGCATTAAAAAAAAATGTATCCAAACATCGTACAACTACGGCCACAAAACAGGGAAAATTTAAGGAACAACGTGGCTTTCAACATTATCAAGAGGTGGTCTTATTAATCCATCCAGTGAATGGTTAACCACAGTAGAACAATTTGAGGAAGAATTTTATTTCTTTCATGGGAAAACATTAAACACAGGTGTGAATGTAATGAGGACATTAATTGAAAAAATTAAATTGAAGTTTTCTCACATTGATGAATTTGCAGTAACATGCTATGTAAGAACGCGGTCTTTCATAAGAATGAAGGAGTTAAATAAAAAATCTACAATGAAAAGGTTGCCTTCAACATGTGTAAGTGATGACGTAAAACGTAAAAAGATAAATAAAATGAAAAAACTTTTGAATTAAACATTTTTGTGCGTGACTGTAATAAATTATAGTGTTTATGCAAAAAGTTTTCTATCAAATTTGCAATATTACTAATCAACGTTTGCTAGCTAAAACGTTTTATAACAAGTGTTTAATAACAGTTTAAATAAAAGTTCATAGACATATTTAAATCAAATCCAGGAACCACATATACTGTAGGATCATCAACAGGACCTTCAGATTTAGTAACTCCTCTCAGGTAGGATAAAACTTTTACTAATGTGTTATATTCATCAATAGAGCATTTAATTTAGTGTTTTAAAACTGAGTAATCTTTAACCTTAAGTATATCTTAACAAATTATGATAAGATACATAAAAAAACCATAGCTATTGCATTAATGTTAAAGTAAACTACATAATAATTATTTGGATGTATTGCCAAGTTACGATGGTTCAAGATTTTTTTTAATTGAATCTTACCATCCTCTAATTATTAGTCATTTTTATTATTATAATAAGTATAATAAATAGGTTGTTGCCAGTTCCATGTTTTATACCGTATAAATGGCTCAATTGAAACACACTAATAATGAAAGATGCGGCGACTTTCAAATAACGGCATGTAAGCGGCCGGGGTGGTCTGCCGAGCCTGGCCACGTGACGTCACTGCTGCCTGCCTGGCTGCGCGTGGCCCCTACCGTGATTAGTTCCAACTACTGTGGTTGAAACTAGTTCTCAAGTGCAGAGCCTCGGGATTTGCTTCCAAATGAGCGCACATCGATGTCTGTTGAATTATCATGTGATATAAGATCGCAAGATTTTTTTATCGCACTTACCGTGTTATAATCTTACTTCATTTTTCAATCAGGTATTTTTGAACAGTTTTGGAAGTTTTTATGATCAATCATTTTTAAAATCGCAAGGGTTTACATAAATTACAACAGAAAATTTTGTAAAGTAGTAATACTTCTAGAATTTTGACGGACTACAAAAAACAACCTTCTTCACGTGAGGTTAAAGTTTCACTGTCTTATCTTTAGTACGTTTTGTTTTCGACATTTTTAAGGTTGAGCTTTAATCCAAATTGCTAAAATTTCGTGTTGTTTTGTATTCTACCTGCTATAAACAATGATTAAAAACTTCAACAACAACAAATGTAAGTTATATGAAATTAGGTAGAATTAAATAAGCTAAATTTTGGTGTACAACACAACGAAATCGGATGAGTATTTATTTTGTAGTAGTAGTTCAAACTCGAGTACATTGCTTTTTGAATCCGACAGTAGTTTTCTAGTTTTCATTCAATCAGAGAAGCAGGCGTTGAACGCTTACGAACCCTGGATTTGTCTCTGTCACAGGAGAACAATATTTAATATCTAAGACACAAGTACTTCGTACTTTAGATTATATTTTATTCAGACATTACAGTATTTATTGGTATGTTTTTTTTTAATTTGTTCAATATTAGTTTGGTGTCTTGCATTGACAGGCAGACGATATAGCCTACATACAATATAGCCAACAAAAATAAATTACAAGTGCATTGATTACAGTATATGTTTATTTGTAAAGACATATTTAGTACGTTTTTGGATATCTAGCCCATTTTTTAGGGAATTTTAGTACAATATTTTCCCCTTCAGTGGAGACACTGATGGTACTGCAACACCAAGACATTTTTAGAACGAGTTGACATTTAGATACGATTCTAGTTCTAGATAGTAAATAAAGTTTATAAGAAAAAAACATTTCTCATTTAAGTTTTTCGTTCTGTATTTAGAACTTCTCACATGTATTAAATTTTAATTTATATAATTGTGACTCAGTAGTTTATTGTGACTTCGACATGCTTCCCTGTTGTGTTAAAATAATATTTCGATAATTGTAATGTGTCGTTGGTAGCGGAAGAACATCTTTTAATTTTTAACATGGTAATTATATTTTATTATATTAGCAAATTACATAGTATCAACTAAATACATTAATTGTATTTATTTAGGGGGTTGGTTTGAACCGTACATAACTCGTGTTTATCCACAGATTTTATAAAATTAGTAGTAAAGAAATCAATTTCTAAAACCCTTTTTAAAATTTTTTTACTAGCTTAATATATAAGGCCTAATAAGTTATGTAGTAAAACTATTTTTGGAGCATTTATAAAATTTCTAGACACTTCAACAATCTCTACTTTCTTGTTGCCAGTAGGAAGAATCAGGTTTATTTTCTGGGAAAACACTGGGACCACAGCAGGTTTATTTTCTGGGAAAACACTGGAACCACAGCAGGAATGGCCTAGAGAATGGGCTCATTCATGGTTTCATATTATTTGAAGTTTAGGAAACAGGCTGTCCATTTACTTCAACAATGATGATTGCAAAACTAGATTTAGATCAGCGAGTTCTTCAGGGATTTTTTTATAGGCCTAGTTTTATTCCCATTATTTGTAAACAATCTAAGCTCTATAATAATGACCAGAAACATTTGTCTAAATACTGATGACACTTCTCTCTTTGGCCAACAGCCTTTAGAAATACAGGGTGTCCCTGAACATTCTGAGGATCTTTTTAGGTATTGATTGTGGGTCTAAGAGAATATCATATTTCAAAATTCCAACTCACCTCTGATATTTTTACAGCCGCCATTTTGTAATTTTTACAAATTATTTTGTATTAACCCTTTTACCGCCGGCGCCCGTAGCGTTGGGACGTGCGAGAACCGCCAAGGTATTTTTTGAGAAAACGTGAGCTTTTACTAGAACTATTGTAGAATTTTTATTTTTAGAGGTATCAAAATTGATTTTTTTTGTTTTTCTTGTCATTATATGGGCTTGTTGGCAATGACTTAACATATCATATTTTGTTATTTCTATAATAATTTTTTTTCAAAAAAACGAGTTCAAAATTACAAAAAAAAAATTCCACTTTGAACCTATATAAGTGGTTGACAAAAAAATCTTAGATACATTTGTGTTTGTTTATCTGATTCTACATATATTTGTTAGTCTAAGGTGAAAAATTCATGGACTCACCATAATTAGAAGGGTGTCTGGTATCAGTTGTATAAGTATAAGTATCAGCTGGTATAAGTATCAGCTGTCTGGTAAACCACTAAAGTTTTTTTCCCAAAGACTATCGAAAAAATATTGCGAGTTATACAATGGACTATAATTATGTTTAATATTGTCTTCTAATGTCATTAACAAAAATTTTGGTGGTTTTAGTTCATTATCAAGCAATTAAAACGTAAAATACTACGCGTCCGTACAGTACGGACGTCAGCGGTTTTCGCTAGAAATGCCGACGTCCGTACTGTACGGACGTCGGCGGTAAAAGGGTTAAAAAACTAATTAAATTATATTTGTTGCATGTTTATAATATTTTTCACTTTTATATTCGATTAGGCCTAGTAGTTTTCACGTTGTAAATTGAGTTTTGTTTGAATTTTAGTTTTAGTTTGTTTGAAATTATATTTTATGTTGTTTGTATAGTTTTACACAAGGTTGAGTGGAAGAGAGGACTTCATAGTCTTAACTCCGCCTTAAAATAAAGACATTTATTCGTTCATTCATTTATCCCTGAATGTGTGCAGCCATTGTGTTGTGCCACGCAAGTCAACCACAACAATACATCAGCGATCTATTCTGATTACTTTCATCCAAAATAATACAATAAAGTGATTTTTAACATTATTTTAATAAAAATGCCCCTAGCTGGCAATGGGAATAAGTTGCAGATGATTTTCGTTGTTATTAAATCAAAAAATAATTTTAACCTTTAGTAGTAGTGCCCTAAAAACTACAATTTTTGTGAAATTTACTTATGATGCAAAGGCTGTAGACATAAAAGAAGTAAAATTAAAAAGCATTTAGATGATAAACTGAAACTGTAATTAAATTTATTTTCATGTTACAAACGATGCTCAAAATTTTGTCCTCTCATTTGATTGCAAAGGAAAAAAATGATTTGAAAGTGACTGGCACAGCAGCAATTTTTTTTTTCTTGAATAATTCTAGCACCTTGAATAATTTTAGTTTGTAGGGCACTACTTAAGGTTAAAATTAATTTTTAATTTAATAACGAAAATCATCTGAAACTTTTTCCTATTGCCTGATAAGGACATTTTCATTACAATAATGTCACAAATCATTTTATTGTAGTGTTTTGGATTAAAGTAATCAGAATATATTGCTGATGTATTGTTGTGGTTGACTTGTGCAGCATGACACCATGGCTGTACACATTCACACGTAAAAGATTAAATATAAAATACTCAAATCTCCGTGGTTTATCATCCGATTTCATACAACTTTACTTTTTTGGATTGCAAATAAAAGTTTCTAAAAAAAGGTATTCTTGTGATTTTTTGTATTCCTAACCTTTCAAAAGTTATCAAGGATCAAACATTTCAAAAAAGTTTTTGATTTTTTTCCAGAAATAAAATGGATTTATTAATGTAAGTTATAGACCAAATTTAAACTCTATAGGTTGAATAGTTTTTAAAATAAAAAATAATTTGTAAAAAATACAAAGTGGCGGCTGTATGGGTACCTGAGGTGATTTGGAATTTTTAAATAGGAAATTATGTCTTGTTTTTGACCCACAATCAATACCTAAAAAGATCCTTAGAGAGTTCAGGGACACCCTATATAATAACTTATACAACAGAACCTAAAAAATATTGAATACATTTCAAAGCCCCTGAAACAAAATTACCTTAGCAATTACATTCTGAATCTGTAGTAAATGCAGCTAATACTGGTCTAGAACACCCATTTATATTTTATGCAACTTAAGTATTGCATCATTAGTACTCAGAGATCCTGTAACCTCAAAAGAAATTCTCTATTTATTTATTACATGAAGATCAGGAACAATAATTAGTCAAATTACTAAAAGTAGGCTACAATTAAAAAGTTCTGTTGTTTACATATTCCATGATATCTTCAATAGTGTACACAGGATTCTTTAGCAAGAATTCTTTAAGTTCAGGCTCAAGTGGTTTGGAAGGTTTTTCAATTTGGGCCCCTATTCATGGTTCATCTCTTGTAGAGGGCGTTTCTATGTTGGGATAGGATGAATGTGAAGGCATGGCTTGTGGTGGGGTAATAATAAAGGTTAGTGTAAGTCTGCAAGTGTTATGTGTCAACATACAAGATGGCTTCATAGATGTAGAGTGTAGGTACGGTACTGTGAGAATGCCTAGTCTTATATTAGATAGGCTTGTCGACAGCTTTGCAGGGTCTCCATTTTTGCAATGGTCCTGATAGCCATCTATTTTAGAACAAGCACTCTTTTGAGATTTTTCAATAAGCCTAACTTCTATCTAGCCTAATATATGATTCTATTAGTAACTTTGTGATTCTTGATCTGAGTCATTTACGGTATTAAAAGGAGAGTTGTAATGTCTTGTACAAACGACAACATATGGTTAAAAAATTTCAAGAATAAAATGAAGCTCACCTCCCTTGAAATATATGGTAAAATTGAAAAGATACTAAAATCATAACGTCAGCTTTAATTTTTACTTTTCAAAGCTTATATAAGCAATTTATACTCTGGAACAAACAACTATGACTAACAGACATAACCACAAAACAACTGTCTCACCATTAAATAGCATGTATATGAGTGAGGTCTTAGTGATGCAAGTGGAAAATATAGTGAGGGGTTTGAGGGATATGCATACTGCGAGTATAGATGATTTTCCCTGTTCTATTATGAAAAAGTGCTTCCCTTTTATAAAGCATCTTTTCACTTATTTGATAAAGTAGCATTGACCTCTGAAGTTTATCCTGATAAAATTATCTCTGTTTTCAAAGCTAGAAAAACACTTAAAATCCAAAATTACCGTTCCATAGCATTTCTTCCATCATTTTCTAAGATCTTTGAGTTATAGATCGTTGCTGGAGATTTTCTCCAGCAAAATGATAAATGTTTTCTGATGTCTAACATGGTTTTCGTAAAAGTAGATCAACAAATACACAGCAATATTTACTTTCATAGATACTATCCGTGCTCAGGTCACTCGAGTCAAAGCTCAGTGCAGTTAGCATAATATATTGTGTCTTGAACAAAGTACTTGATATTGTAGATCAAACAATCCTTTTGAATAAATTGGAAAACTATGCAGTATGTGAAGTAGCTGATAATAGTTTTACATCATATATGAGAAATAGAAAAAAGTTAGGCCTATATCAAGTCTTGTAATTGGTATAAACTATCGATCAATCAGAGTACCAATATTGTGTGGAGTCCTCAAGGCTCAATTCTCGCCCCAATTTTGTTTCTCATGTACAGAAGAGACCAGGGCACGATTAGACAAAGGCTTTTTAACATTGAAGGAATTAATTTTTCTCTTCAATTTTTCTGCCTTTGGATACACCTGGAAGCCTTTTTGAACTGTGTGAAGTTTAGGTATCGTAGCTTTATCAGTTAAAATTTAAAAGTAATTTTGTAATTACTAAAACGAAGTCAAAATTGGGTTTCCTCTTTTTTTCTATGACACACTGGACTTATTGCTGTATTTTTTTTTAAATCTTAATCTGTCTAGCCATGCAGCATGTGGGCTTATGTTATGTATCTATTAAACTCACAGACTTAACTTTTGTTTTTTTACTACACCCAAAGGAGGGCATTTATGGACAATCTATTTTAGATTTGTGTAGTAATGACTACATCAGAATATATCTATGTTATAAGCTTAAAATGGTCTGGAAATAGGTTAAGAAGACATACAGAGCTGACATATCTGAATAAACCATAGTGTTAGCATTTAATGGTAACAGAAATGGCAATCACCAATCAACAAGAGAGGCTGTACTAGCCAATTGCTTAAAAAATCCACGCTGCACTATAGGCTTCAAAAATATTTTAAAAATAAAAGGAAAATGAAGAACAAACTGACCAAGGTTCAACCTAACAACGTACAATTAAGCGAGGAAAATAAATGGTGGAATTATATTTTTCATAGGTCTTTTAGTTCTTTAGAAAGCAACCTTCAAACTTAGGTGCACATAATTTCTGTGGCAACAGTAGGTTCCCTGGTATCTTTCAGGACTGCTAACTTTTTCTGGGAATCCCATATAAATCATGTGTGCAAATGTTTGCATTCAATGTAATTTGCTCTCTATTGCCATCTATAGCTAAATAGCATTCCTCCAGGCCATGTTTATTTTGCCCATGTTAAGTCAGTACTGAGATATGGTATTATTTTTTAGAGGCTCAAGTGCGGCACATTTTATTAGAATAGTTAAAATGTTGAAATAACCCATTCGATCCTTAGCTGGTAAATGCTTAAAACTGAATCATGTCAGCGTTTATTTAAGAAATTTAAAATGTTGACTCTGGCTGGCATAGTTGAATATAAATCCTGCATATATGTTAAAAATATAGAAAGCTATTTTATTAAAATGGTTTCTATCACATACATCCCACCAGAAGTTGCAATAAGTTAGCAGTTGTAAGCCATCAGACTGCTGCATTTAGGAAAGGACCATATTTTCATTTAGTGAACTGTGGCTAATCAATGCAATGCTCTTACTTTGAGTGGCTACACACTTGCAACTAGTTTCCGTAGATCAGTGATGAAACTGGTGGCTTTGAAAATTTCATTAAAAATTCATGTTTATTTAATGTAAAATCTAGTCAAGATATTAGCAGCGCAGTATCGAGATGCATTTTGAGGTTCCAACTGTCTCCATTCCTGACCTGAAGATAACCTTTCTCTATGTTTACAGTCATCTGGAGGTCTCTTACCTCTCATTAGTGATAAACTGAATGACATTCTTTCTATCCTTAGCCGAGAGCATTGTAATCTTGTCATTGCGGGTGACTTCAACATAAACTTGCTTGAAGCCAGTCGTGATTCAGCACTAATTTTGCATTTATTTCAAAGCTATGGTTTGAGGGCAACTATATCTGGAGTCACTCGGAGCACTGAAAATGGGGGTTCCTATATTGATAACATTCTCACTGACCTGCCAATTAACCTTTACACATAAGAAGTTGTGCCTACTGGTCTCTGATTATGAGGGCCAAATAATAAAATTGTATTTTCCCAACCAACCAAAGCCCAATAACACAACAAAATTAATCAGGGGTTTCAGTAATAAAAATAAAGAATATTTCAAATCTCTTTTAAATTCAAAATCCTGGGGAAATGTATTACGAGAGTCTTCTGCTGACAGCATGTTTTCCTTTCTCTCAGATCGTTTGATCCTGCACTTCAATCGTGCCTATCCTCTTATTAAGAAAATTAAGAAAACCACTCCAGCAGGCTAGAGTGGATAACCCAAGAAGTACTGCTTAGCCGTCAAAATCAGCAGGATGATTACTTTCTTCAGAAAAGTGGCCTCCTTGAGGTTAAAGTCCATTATGTAGGACTGAAAGAAGCTCATAGACAACTCATTGTTAAATCAAAGTCTGAGCACGCAAAAAACAAATTTCAGAGAGTAGAAAACCATCCAAGGCATCATGGGATGTCATTAATAGCTGCAAATCTACATCTTCAGCTTCTCTTATGGCCGGGGTGTGTGAGCTAGACCTCGACGATCCCATCTAAATAGCCAATGTCTTCAACAAAAGTTTTATATATATTGCAGACAAACTCGACAATCTAAATCCTGCTCAACAGCCATTTTCCCTACTAATTTGCATTTTCCCAACGTTTCAAATTCCTTCATTTTGTTTGACATTAATGAACATCGAGGTAAAACATTCCATATCCTCACTAAAAAATAGTACAACCAAAGATGTTTTTAGCTTATCATCAACATTTATTGAAGAGTTTTCAGAAGAATTAACTCCTATCTTGACCCATCTGTTCAATTCTTCAATAGCCCAGACAATGTTTCCCACTGACCTCAAAATTACCAAAACTATTCCCATCCCCCCAAAAAAACAACAAATTTCAGATATCAATAGCTACAGACCAATATCCATCACTCCAGTCTTCTCAAAGGTTTTTGAAAAAATTGTCCACAATAGATTGATAAATTTTATTGATTCCAAGAACGTCATATCTAAGTTTCAATTTGGGTTTAGGAGTGGTCAGAGCACCACATCGACTTTTGCTCATTCAGGTCACAAAATTTTGAGTTGCTTTGAAAGTAATCATCATTGCCTTGGTCATTTTGTGATCTCTCTAAGGCATTTGATGTCGTTAGCCACCTCATTCTGGTTAGTAAATTGGAGAAATACTAACCAGGGGTCATGTGTTGAGTTGGTTTAGTTTCTACTTTACATACAGAGTGCAATGTGTACAGCTTTCTCAGAGAGGCAAAATCTTTAACTCAGATTTTTCAGTTGTCAGGACGTGAGTACTGCAGGGTTCTATATTAGGCCTCTTACTCTTTGTGCTATTCATGAATGATTTACCAAACTTCCTATTCTAAAAAATTCCAGACAGGACATCTTTGCATACGATATAAGTATTATTATGAGTAATAGAGATGTGAACACTCTTACCAATATATTCAATACCACTTCAGAATCACTAATTGATTGGTTTACTGCAAACAAGCTTTTTCTCAATTTTTCAAAAACAGAATTGATTAAATTTAAAACCTTCGTAATTCTGAATGGCCTTATCTAAAAATATCAGACACTAGTATTATGTTTCAAAATACCATAAAATTCCTTGGATTGAAGATCTTAACAAAAATCTTCACTGGAATTCTCATGTCAATAAATTATGCAAACAATTAAACTCATCAATCTATGAGACTACCACTCTGCGGTGTCTCTCAGTCTTTGCCTCTTGTGATGTCCTGAAGCTCGCATACCTTGGCCTTTTTTAATCTTGGCTGAGCTATGGTCTGGTTTTTTCGGGTTTTTGTTGTCAGCACGATTTCCTCAGTTTTTGCCTTTCAGAAGAGAGCACTCAGGACCATTTGGGGCATGAACCAGCGAGACGGTTGTAGAGAGCGTTTCCGGTCTGAAGGCATCCTTATTCTTCCTTGTTTGCTAATATACCATTGTTTAATTTTTGTATTTAGAAATCAAAATTACTTCAATAGTCTCAGCCACCACTACTCAACAAAGAACAGAAATAATTTGCAAATTAATCAGGTTAGACTTACCAAATTAAAAAATTCAGTCTTATTTTGGCTCTAAGCTTTTTAATTCTCTTGACCCAAGTTTAACAAACAATAAATACTTGAATTTATTTAAAAAAAGGTGTGAGGATGTATCTGATTGGAAGGGCTTTTTACTCAGTAGAGAAGGCCTTGGGCAGTGGCTAGGACAGTAGGTTCTAGATGTATTTTTGGTTTTTTATGCTATCAATAATTTAAAGTAAAATACACTCTTTATCGGAATGATGTATATTTTAGGACTGGAGTATTGTGTTACTAGTAATTGTTTTGTTATAGTTTAAATTTAAAATCTAGTTTTTATTTTAATGGTAACTAAACAAATATATATTTATTGTTTTTATATTTTGAAATGTGAAACTTGACTTACACAGAACACTGTTTGTTCTATTGTGTTAATAAATGAGTATTTGAGTAAATACCATTATTGAGTAAATAACCATATTTAATAAACTTCCTCAAAACAATTGAAAAGAAAGCTTTTCATGTATAAAAAAAGTTGAAGGAATATTTCAATAGCAAATGTTCTTATGTAGATAATTTAATGGATGGCATATAAGACTCATTGAATACATTTAAATAGTTGACGTGTGCATTTTAAAAAAAACAAGAAAAATGTACCGGTACTAATGAAAAATTTGAATTTACTGTCTGCTCACATTATGCAGCTGGTTTTGCAGTTTTGATTTAGAGCTGGAAAATCTTTAGTAAACAGAATGAATAAGATGTGTCCCAAAATGGATCTCTGAGAGTCTCCTCTTATGACTGCTTTAGGATTTGATCTGAACATATTACTAATGTGGCTGGATGTAGTATGTTGGATTCTTCAACTTGGAATCTCCATTTTAAATAGCGGAGAAACCATTTTTTTGTTTTGTTTTCAAGCCTCATACTCCCAAAGTTATGAGTTCTTTAGAGATCAGGTTTTGTCCCAAAAAGTCAAAATCCTTGCTGTAGTCTAAAAATAGGGCATTTACAAATTTTCCTTCATCTATGCTGTTGATTATAGACTCAATCATTCTTATGATGGCAGATATAGTTGATTTTCCTTATTGGAATATGTGTTGACAGTCAGTGATTGAGAGCATTCTAATGACATACAGAATAGGAGTGGAGTGCAGACTGATCAATTTATTAATATAATAGGCATGATTTTGTTTAAAAGTCAATGTGATTATTAAAAAAAAACCTCCAAGTCTTCATTGTCAGGTTGTATTGTTACAATTGTTTGGGTAGACTTTCTTTCACAGTACTTGAAGAACAAGTTGACGAATGCAGTTCATTTTTGTTTGTTAGAAGAACTGGTATATAACTGTCATGGGAATTTGGTTATCAATAGTGTTATCTGCATGGGGAATGGAGGCTTTCATTTTTTTGCACTTGAAGGGAGACAACATTTTTCATTTCTTCCATAATAACTGGTTTTCATATATTATTGGAGTAACTTTAGTATTTATGTGTGGGGATTTTAGTTAAGGGACATATTCTTCAGTGTTTTTTTTTTTTTGTAATTGTTGGGTTTTTATAGATCCCTCTAGATTTTTAAAACATTTTTTTCAAAACAGTGAGGCTATTTTCAAAGATCCAATTTGTAATAGAAGGGTAGGGGAGGTGGTTAAAATTTGATTACGTGGGATCTCAAATTGAGTTTTGGCATTACTAAATAGCCTATTATTTTTTTCAGGAGTATGTAACTTCAGAGTCACAATTTTGTTCTCTAATTCTTTAATTTTAAGTTCATAGTCGTCGATTAGCCCAACCAGTTTTAAGTCCTAGTCTTCAAAAATGCTTTGAACTTCTACCATGCGCTGTTTTTCTTTAGCTAATTGTGCTTATAGATAAGATATCTTTACTTGAAGAGTTTCCAAATTTTAAATATACTTATCTTCATAGTTTTCCAATTCCTCGATTTTTGTTTCCAACCTATATAGTTTGTCTTGAGGTCTGCAGTTTTCTGTTTTTAGGATCTTATTGTCTTGGGGTAGTGCAGAACTTGATCTTAGCAGATGTTATTAAATTTTCTTCATTAAGAACAATGTTTAATAAAAATAAATTATTTTCTTGCAGGCACAATTTACTTAACATCTTCATTCTGTGTTTTATTGAATGTCCATAGAAATACTCAACTTTTTAAAACAGATCTCCCAAATCACAAGTATTAACTCTTGACCGATCAATAACTTGAATCTTCTTCCTTACAAAACTGCATTTTTTTAAAAACAGTTTTGTGTAACAGTCATGGACGCTTCAATGCATTATTATATTCAATGAAATACGAAAGTAGCATGAATCCTGATAAGTTTAAAGCATTCTGTTCATGCCATCTGCAGGTATTAATGGACATTTGAACTATTGTGCCTAAGATAACGTGTTTGAAACGTTATAATTGTAATTTATTATAGGCTATTTATATTCTTTGTGATGCTAATACAGAGTATAAGAAACGCTGTGAAGTAAAGGAATGTTGTTTTGATTTGAACCTAAAACACTTTTTATTCATTCAATTTAACATCAACTTTGACAAGTAGTAGAAATCTGGAGGTGTTCTTTTTGCTTTTCTATCTGATATACGGTATTAAGTTCCTTGTCTGTTTTAAAAACTGTTTTAGAGCATTTGTGCCCAACATGCTTCCTGATCGACAGTTTCTTAATGATACATTTACTTTATAAAAGCTGGTATATTTTGTACAATATAAAATTACCTTTCAGAAATTTCAATTTTTATTTAGATATAATGGATATAAGCATTTTGTTATACTAAAAGAAATACAATATCTGAAATTTGAGAAAAAAAAAAATTGTATAAAGAGTTGAACAATTTCTATGTTGGAGTAAGACTAAGTTTGTGAGAAAAATATGATTGTAAATTAACATAAACATAATTATCAATATAACAAAACCAAACATAAATCATGAAAATAACAAGATATTGCAAACAATTTCTCAGATTTACTCATCGGAGTCGCTTGCATTGTCATAGGCCCTTTTGCTGGAAGGACCTCTCTTTGTTGGGAAGGACTAGAATGGTTGATAGGTTTGACAAATAAACCACCTTTCACTAATAAAAGTAATTAAAATAAAATAAAAGAACTCACAAACACTGTAACAATAACTGTAAAACATGTGCTAATAGCGTAGTGGCCGACCGAAATAATTAAGATGGCCAAACAGCCTGGCGCTCAATGTCTTTTACAACAGCTGAAATAAACTAAATTCAAGCTATAAATAAAAACCCAAAATATTTATTTTGTTGTTGACAACTTCATAACGAATCGAAACATAACAATCAACTGTAGAAACCATACTGTTACTTAGTAACAGGTCGAAAACAATTTGATACCATTTTCGTATTGATTGCCAATACAGAAAATATAAAAACATTGATTCAAATAAAGTTCGAATGACATTGATACTGACCATTAAGAAAAGATATTATCGTTTTGCTTTGTTGCCAAGGACATTCCCAATTCAGAAATGTAGCTCCCTTCTTTTCCACACAAAAATTACGAACCATAAATATTAAAGGGTAAGTTTGTTATTTTGTCGAAAACGCTCGGGCATAGGGAAATTTGTTGAGTACAAGTTTTGTGTTTAGTCTTATTTCTTTCTTTGCAAAGTTTCTGTTTGGAGTATTTTTATAAAAATATAACACTTTACTTTTGCGAATTTTTCGAGTTGAGTGATATATATAATATTATAGGTTTTGATGGTTATTTGTGTTACAAAATAGCCACTAAAAATGGGCTTGTAAATTCGATACCAATGGTATCGTTTGCCACTGGAGAACACTTTAAAACAATACCATTGGTATTCTTTGCCACGTCTAGTGTTAAGTAAGTTTATTGGTCACTGCTAATCAATACTATTCCTATGGATAATGTTAGCTGATCAATATTTATTTATATTACACTCTTACAGTAATGCCCTAATCTGTGCGGTTTGTCAGAACTAAGCCAAGCACAGATAGAACCCTCAACCCACCCAGTATTCATGAATATTGATGGCCGAAGCAGCCTATTTATCCATTACTGGTGAGTCTTGCTCTCACCCATTCTAAAGACATGACAATATTTGTACTCACCTAATCAAATCCACTGGCTCACCTAACAATATGAGTATTATGGATTTCTGATGAGCCACTCTACCAAGCGGATAAAATTTATCTGTACTATAATTTATCATAACTCACTCACGTTCCGTATTTACACGACTTCATAATTTATTCAAGAGCCACATGTCAATATTTCCCTTGACAAGCTGTATCATTTATTAGAGTGGTTAAGTGACTCGTTGTGAATTGCTTGCTGTCAAATACCTTGTGTGCAAAGCCTATCTATACTTAAATACATCCCCATGTTTGCAGTCTTTTTAATTTGCTTACTTTATAATTTTTTCCTTTTCTTAAAAAGTGGAACTTATTATCTTTTGAAAATAAGTGGACTAGCCAGCTTTGCTATGTTGGGTAAGTATTTTATTGTAATTTTAGTTGGGCTTTGATTATAGAGAGGCTGGAAGTGGAAGGGCCTTGATGGGTTATGTGGAGGGGTAACTAACATTTGTTTAATTATTTGAATATTTTGTGTACTTTGATTTTAACACTGCATGATATCAAGTGTAATTAATATAGACATCTTAATTTCAGGATGTTATTCCTATTTGATTTTCTTTAAAAACTAAAAACTTTAGAATTTTAATATATCTATTGTTTATAAGGCACACTCTATAATTTTATTAAGTTGAAGACTTACAAATTAAGTGGTTTTACAGTAGTTACATATATTCCACTAATCAAAAGTTTTAAAAACAAATTCACTGTTCATGTATTCTATGTCCTTTTACATTAAGATTATGTTTACTGCCAACAGTGGGCTGGTGGAATCACAAGATGTCAAAAGTGACAAAACGTAAGATCACAGTTGAAAGTGCAAGCAACAAGTTAAGTAATAGTAACACAATATCAAGTATTCCTTCGAACAAAGACTCGCAGCGCAGGCAGAGTGTTTTTGAACGTCTGGGCACCAAGACTGGAGCGTCTATTTCATTAAATACTGGTATAGGAGGACCACAACCACCTTCAAGTGAAAGTTTTTGCAGACATTGGAGCCAAAATGGCACTTGCCCTTATGGAAAATCGTGTGTGTAAGTACCAAGTTAGTTGATTCTTTCAAGCCAAATCGTATTTTAATAGGATTCAGTTATGTTTTGTAGCGTTAATCATACAATATAACAGAAATAAATACTGAAATCATTTTAGTCAGGCAACTTTTGTAAAAAATATGTTTTTTCTTAAGTTTTCATGTTTTTTGTTTGATATAGGTAATTATTAATTTGCCAACTTGAATTGTTTGTAGCTGTAAAAGAACAGTACTTCAATCCTGTTTCATAGTTCATAGTCGTTTCATTAATAGTTAATTAAGATGAGTCTTCATACCTAATTATTAATTATTCAACTTTGTCCAGTATTCAAGATAACACTGAATTACCTAGTTAATTTAACCTAGAATTTTTTGTCATATGTACTCAATGCCACTGTACATGTATGGGTGGGTAGGTGGGTCGGAACCACGTTACGTGTATGTGCGGGTGGGAAGGTCAATACCACTGTACGTGTATGGATGGGCGGGTGGGTCAGTACCAGTGTACGTGTATGGGCGGGTGAGTGGGTCATACCACTGTACGTGTATAGGTGGGCAGGTGAGTCAATACAATAGACAATATCTTTATTTACATGATCATTGAGAACAGTAAATGGGCCACATTGTGGTTTAAGAAGATCCTTAAATATAAATACAATAGTGTCAAATGGCTCTTAAAAGTTTGTCAATCGGAGACAATTTCATTAAATTCTTCAAGGCTGTATCGTTGACTAAGGCAGCAACGAAGTCTTCTATTCAACATTTTTGGATTGTAGCTTTTCCAAAGATGTAGATTTTGGAGCGCACCAGAATCAGTTTGCAGGTTGAACACTCCTAATGGCTCTGTGGACACATTATTGGGGGTAGCAGAACTCTTCAATACATATTTTACCACAATCGTACATTATCAACTCTATGAAAACCTCATACTCCTCTGGCATAGATGAGATTTCTTCAAAAATACTAAAAAGCTGCAAGGGTGCTGTGTGCCAGCCTCTAGCAGGTATAATAAATAAGTCTTTTTATACCTGCTATATATATAAGGCTATATATTATAATAAATATAGTCCTTCAACATTAAAATTATCTCAAATTTATCCTCTTCACAAACAAGGAGACATCAGATCTTAAGAACTATAGGCCCATATGCTCAGTACCAACAGTTTCAACAATTTTTGAAAAAGTCATTCTCTCCAGAATGTTAGATCATCTGCAACTAAATAACATCTTCCCAAAAGGACATCACGGATTATTCCAGGAAAATCAACCATCACCGTTTTATATTATGCCTTTTATGCTCTTGTTGAGTAGCCAAAAAAGAGATTTATTTGCAGGTCATGTTTATAAAAACTTTATCAAGTAAGTGTTGTTTCTACACTCTGTGCCATAACTACTACTTGAGTATCTGCTGTTGATGTTTCAACATTCAACTGTTCCTCAATAATTTAATTGCAAAAATGTATACATTTTTCAGTCACTTAACATTTTCAGGCTTTGTAGGCTGAAGAATTTAAGTATTATCACTACACTCTAAACCAGCCAATCAAAACTTGACTTACATACACTAATATAGGGCCAGTTCTTAAGTCAATACTCAATATATTATTTAGTTTTAAGAATGTTTGTGTTATTTATTCTAAGTAAAACCATCTCTAAAACAATATCTAAAATGTGTACAGGAATTGAATCAGATCGACATTTGTCATCATATGCTTGATTCCATTTATTCCCACAAAGGTTTTATATATGTAAAATACAGCAGTATTTTATTATATACAGACGACTTTAAAGATTTTTAGACCTATCCATGATATTTTTCTGATTTTTTAAAAGCCAGGACAATATTATATGCTGACGACACTACTCTGGTAAATTCCGCTACAGATGTCAATGCTTTGGAAAATCTAACCGAAAATGCACTCCACGACGCCACTATATGGTTCAATGCTAACGGATTTCTTCTGAACCAAAATAAAACCCAAAAAATTATATTTAGTTTAAAAAATAATGTCTCTGAGAGCCCTGACTATCTTAATTCAGTTAAGTTTTTGGGGGTTCTTATTGATAACCATTTGACATGGAGCCAACACATTGACTCAATTAATCCAAGACTTAACAGGGTAATATATCTATTGAGAAGTCTCACAGATAAGATCCCGGAATCCTATACCAGAACAGCATATTTTGCGTACTTTCAATCAATAATACGTTATGGTCTCATACTCTGGGGAAACTGTAGTAGAATAGGGGAAATATGAATACTCCAAAAGAAAGCCGTAAGGGCTATAACTAAGTCGGAAGGGGATGAACATTGTCAACCCTTATTTATAAGAAAAAAATACAAACAATAATTAATCTCTATATTTTTGACTTAGCCCTATATGCAATTAAAAGTATCAAAGTATATCAAAGTAGTTATAAATATAGTTATGATAATCATAACTATAACACAAGGACTAGGGATAGTGTCGTCATACATTTTTCTAGACTGAGTAAATGTCAAAATAGCCATACCATTATATCTATAAAAATATACAACAAGTTAAAGATATTCATTGAAAAATATCCTATTTTGCAATTCAAAAACAAGCTATATAGCTGGCTATTAGAACGCCCTTTCTATAAACTAGAGGATTTTTTTGCCACTGTTTCCATAGAATTTTAGGTTTTTAGAATCTCACACAACACCTATAATAAATTATTCTTCAGTCTTTTTTTTTTAACTTTTAATATCACACTTTAACCAATATATATGTATATATATATATATATATATATATATATATATATGTATGCATGTATATATATATATATATATGTATATATATATATACATGCATACATACATACATACACACACATATATATATATATATATATCTGAAAGAATGTTGTGTATTTATTACAATTAATTTATAAGCATGAACTTTTGAACACCTTATGTCTGTGGTACACCCAGTGGATGAACTTTTTTTTTTTTTATTCTCAATTTGCATGTAACAGCATGAGCGTGTACTTTTTTCATTACTGCTACATTATAATTGGCTAACACTTTTATGTAGCATTCCAAATATTTAATAAATAAATAAATATATATATATACATATAAAATTTAGATTTTATATCATTAAATGTTAAATTTATGTCTAATATCACATAGTTTAAAGTTCCAAAGTGTAATCATAACTTATTCATGTAAATAGTTACTACTATGCACAATACAAATTTCTTATTCTGTTATGTTTTTACTCTATGACATTATCTTTTTTATTTTTTTGTAAGTTTGTTATAACCTTAATTTGATACAAAGACATACAGAGATGTTAAAGAAAGTAATTGTGTAAAATATAAAAATCCTATGATCATGTTACAGTGTATTATGACTATGCTCTACTTGGCTGTAAAATGACTTTGTCAATAATCTTGTATGTTTTGTATGGCAAATAAACAATATTATTATTATTATATTAATGATAGTGAAATGTGGCAACAGGATGTTAATTCCCTTTATGTTTGGAGTCCAACAAATCATAAATTTAATATAAAAAATGTGCTGTAGTTACATTTACTCGAAAGACTGACAGGAATATAATTGACATCAATTATAGTATAAATAATTAAAAACTGGATAGGAAAATTTCTATAAATGACTTGGACATTATATTTGATTATAAATTTACATTTACTGATCATATATTATCTATGTAAATCGGCCTATGCTACTTTGGGGTTTATAAAAAGATCTGGTAACTTCTTACAAAACATACATTCTTTAATGTTATTAATTTTATTATTTAAAGTTATTGTATTTTTCCTTGATTAGATCCAAACTCAAATACGGATGTACTGTCTGGTGTACCCTCACACTGATTATTTAATTCAAATTATTGAAAATATTCAAAAAACGTTTCTCAAGTTTATATATTGTAAATCTTTTGGACACTACCCACAGGACATTACATATTCAGAGTTGTTAGATATTTTTAATATCGTTGAGCTCTGCAGAAGATGGGAGTTATCAGCGCTCTTTTATCTTTACAAATTGGTGAACGGTAACCTGGATGATAAAGAGTCTATTGTAAAAAACGTCCCAACTCTCATGACTGCCTCCTCTTTAGTACACGTTTCTCAAGAACAACCCTTGGTTATCACTCTCCCCTTAATACAATGTCCAGACTTCATAATATACACTCAACTTCAAAGACATTTTGAATTCCTCCTTTGGTACTTACAGATCCAGATTGATTAAAAAAATATAGATAGGGAAGGTTGCATAGTTTAATGACTAATTATTATTTATCTCATATTTTAATAATGTAATGCCTACTACAATTTAATTGTTTACAATTTTTCAAATTTATTTATATTTATGTTTTTAATATTATTATTTGTTAATACATACTATTCAGGAATTCAATTGTTATGTTAGTTATTTTTCGAATCTCAATTTGTTATTGTTGTTATATTCAAAGTTTTATTTGTTGTTATAACTTTAGTTTGTTTACATCTTGTAACTGTTATATGGTGACTTATATTTATTATTATATTTATTACGATGTTTACATCTTTTTTTTGTTATGTGGTGTTGTGTATTTATTACAATTAATTTATAAGCATGAACTTTTGAACACTTAACTTATGTCTGTGGTACACCCAGTGGATGAACTTTTTTTTTTTTTTTTTTATTCTCAATTTGCATGTAACAGCATGAGCGTGTACTTTTTTCATTAATGCTACATTATAATTGGCTAACACTTTTATGTAGCATTCCAAATATTTAATAAATAAATTAAAAAATTAATATGTATATCTTTTTTATAGGAATAATAAGTTTATTTATAAGCAGTACAGCACGTTATGATAATACACTAGGTTACAAAATAAAACAATAAATACATTAAACTGAGGGACTGTTGTGAACACATTTTACTATCATTTAAAAATCAGCAAGGCCTAATACAATTTTCATCTTCTCTACTCAATTTATGGTTATGTTTGTAGCAAATCTATAGACATTTGAAGGAAATTATGTTTTCCATGGCTCTTAAGACATGAAGAGATTACTCAGTTTTATTTAGCCCATCATAAATATTAAACTACAGGGTCCTAAACCAAAATTTACTCTTAGCAATATTAGCAATCTTAAGAAAGTTTTACTTTCTTGAATGAGTTGTTTATTTTCTAGTTCTTCCATTAGTTATTTTTATAAAATTTAACTTACGAGTTTACGGGTATATAACTTACTGGCTTGTGCATGAATTGTGTTCAATGAGTGATTCAGTGGAGTTTCAGAAATTGGGCCTTGCACTCCAAAATCCAAAGCCCCAATCACCAAACTACCTACATCTAATTAAACCTACCATTAAAAATAAAATATTATTTGAATAGTATTGAAAAGGCAATAACCATTTGATGATTGGCACCATAGAGTGTATTTCTAATGTCAAATAACACGACTAGGACTAAGTAGACATTTTTAATTCCAAGCATATAACTCATGATGATTGGCACCATATAGTGTATTTCTGATGTCAAATAACACGACTAGGACTAAGTAGACATTTTTAATTCCAAGCATATAACTCATGATGATTGGCACCATATAGTGTATTTCTGATGTCAAATAACACGACTAGGACTAAGTAGACATTTTTAATTCCAAGCATATAACTCATGATGATTGGCACCATATAGTGTATTTCTGATGTCAAATAACACGACTAGGACTAAGTAGACATTTTTAATTCCAAGCATATAACTCATGATGATTGGCACCATATAGTGTATTTCTGATGTCAAATAACACGACTAGGACTAAGTAGACATTTTTAATTCCAAGCATATAACTCATGATGATTGGCACCATATAGTGTATTTCTGATGTCAAATAACACGACTAGGACTAAGTAGACATTTTTAATTCCAAGCATATAACTCATGATGATTGGCACCATATAGTGTATTTCTGATGTCAAATAACACGACTAGGACTAAGTAGACATTTTTAATTCCAAGCATATAACTCATGATGATTGGCACCATATAGTGTATTTCTAATGTCAAATAACACGACTAGGACTAAGTAGACATTTTTAATTCCAAGCATATAACTCATGATGATTGGCACCATATAGTGTATTTCTGATGTCAAATAACACGACTAGGACTAAGTAGACATTTTTAATTCCAAGCATATAACTCATGATGATTGGCACCATATAGTGTATTTCTAATGTCAAATAACACGACTAGGACTAAGTAGACATTTTTAATTCCAAGCATATAACTCATGATGATTGGCACCATAGAGTGTATTTCTGATGTCAAATAACACGACTAGGACTAAGTAGACATTTTTAATTCCAAGCATATAACTCATGATGATTGTTATCTCTTTACAGTTTTGTTAATACTCACGTATTAATCAGCCCTTCAAAGCGAATTCCAAAGAAAGAATTAGATCCAAAACAGGTAAGAATAATTAATGATTCACTGTAATTGTTTGTAATATGATAGAATAAACTCTGTAAATGAATTTAACACTTGTGTGATCACTATGGAAATATTGTATGACACTTAATATTTAAAAAAGTGCTGTCCGATGTCTTTTTATTGCACCTAAAACCCCATCTTGCTCAACTATTTCACTTGGCATGCTTCTGTTTCTCGGTGCTTTAAAATTAATGGTCCTGGCCATAATCTACGTATTGTAATGTAGCCTACGGGATCATATTGAAGAAGTGGTTTGACACTTGATATTAAGGGGAGCACGCCGCGGCGAGGCCTCCAATGCTATTTAAATGGGAAAACATGTTACTATTTAGGTACAAGTTTCTCATAACCTATAAAAACTAGGGTGATGAATTTTTTTTTGCTTATTGTGTTCACGTTGGTTAGTGAAGTACTCCATTATGAAGTATTTAGATACAACAATTATTTAGGGAAAAAATTTTCTTTTTTATACTATAAAAATATCTTTAATTTTAAAGTTCAAAATTTTTTTAGACTACTTAAAACTCAATATAATTTCATAAAAATGGAGTAAATTACTCACCAAGTAGTGTAAATTATGTGTATAAATTTTGAAGTCTGTAGGCCTAATAGTTCGGGAGAAAATGGTACCTAAACACTTAAAAAAGTAACTTTCGGGGAAATCCATTTAAAGTCTAAACTAGCAAACACACACTAAAAACCTCCTGGAACATAATCCTGACAATCAGTATCTTCTTTTCTTCTCTTGAGCAACCTTCTCCTAACCCTTTTTTTCTTATTTTCCTCTTGAACCTCTTTATTTGCTTTTTTTATTCTATTTTCATCAATTTTCTTCAGTCCTTCAATCATAAACTTCCCAGGTGTTATTCCCAATCTTTCAAATACATTAGCTTTACCAATGACACCCTCATTGAAGCTTATAACGGAGTCATTTACTCCAATCTGAAGAGTTTTAAGCCCTACAAATATAGTTTTTGGAACCCTACTCCAAATCACACTATTAAAGCTCTCATTCGGATTTTGAGTCTTTCCGTGCAAACAACGTTTTAACAATTTTGGATCCGACAAATCTTTGTAAACGGGCTTTATTAAATTCATTACTTCTTCAGGTAGAGAGTTTTTATGTTTATATTCTATATTTTGTTCTTGTGCCTTTTTATACTTACACCAAGACTCATTTCCAAAAGGACAAAGCTCGTGTTGTGATTTTTCATCACTTGAAAGTTTGTGGTAAAACGTTTCTAAATACATCAACGCCATTCTTGTTTTTATTTTTTTTAACCATAAAAAGCAAGGAAAGTACCAAGTGTTATATATTTTCTTAAACAGGATGAAATGGAGATTTTTTTAAGATAATAATAAAAAAATTGAATTTTTTAACCCCCGCCACGGCGTGCTCCCCTTAAAAAATGCTGTCTGATGTCTTTTTATCGCACCTAAAACCCCATCTTGCTCAACTATTTCACTTGGCATGCTCCTGTTTCTCGGTGCTGTAAAATTAATGGTCCTGACCATAATCTACATATTGTAATGTAGCCTACAGAATCATATTGAAGAAGTGTATTCCAGAACCAACCATAAACTCAACTTTCTGAATATATTTCCAAGGTTGCCTTCAGTCCTAATTCAATTTAGTCTTATATGACACCCCAAGTATTGTTGTATAGGCACCCAACTATATATGACTAGGATGAGTTTGAATATATCCTACTTTTAGAGAACATTGTTGATATGAGACTTGGCTACAACTACCAAGAATTATGTTCAAGGCTGCATTTACCACTAGGCCTGGGCCTATTTTTAAGTATGGTTTCAGGTTTTTATGGTTATGAATATCATTTTTGTATTTCACCAAAGAATATTTTATTGATAATGTTGGAAATATATGTGTAAGCTCATAATTCAGACGCCCAACTTAGTAGTGTAAAATAATAAATTCAATTAGCTATTACAAATAACTAAACTCGTTAGATATTTTAACTATAACATTATAATAACTAAATTCGTTAATACTTGATGCGATTTTTTGTGGAAATAGCACTGATGTGAAAAGAGTAGAGATGAGCTAACTCTCTCCTTTGCCCACCCCCCTCCATCATTCATTTGACAATGAGGGGGCGCAAATTTTGTTGGGCCTAGGGCGTACAAGCATTATAGTTCGAATGAAATAACTTTGGTACCAGGGGAGCGGCCATGCGTCACTAGTCTGAAATGACAAAACTCTGAGTTTCAATTTGCTGTCAAACTTAAAATAACTAAGCAATGATTTTCAAACTAATTTTATAGTGTCAATATGTTGTATTCTTTAAGAAAAAAATATTCTAGACTGTTCATAATTCAGAAAAAACTAATTATAATTCAGACGCACAACTAAGTAGTGAAAAATAATAAATTCAACTTCAGTGATACACTAGAATTCCTATTCTGTTGCAAGGCAAATTTTAAAGTTGACTTACAAATAACCAAACTCGTTAGATATTTTAACTATAATATAAGAACTAAATTCGTCAACACTTGATGCGATTTTTTGTGGAAATAGCACAGATGTGAAAAAACTAGACGAGCTAACACTCTCCTTTGCCCCCCCCCCCTTTGTCATTCTTTCGACGATGAGTGGGTGCAAATTTTGTCTGGCCTAGAGCGTACCGACAAATTTCCGAATGACATAACTTTGGTACCGGGGGAACGACCACATGTCATTAGTCTGAATTGACAAAACTTTGAGTTTTAATTTGCTGTCAAACTTAAAATTAGTAAGCAATGATTTTCAAACTAGTTTTATAGTGTCCACTATGTTATACTTTTTAAGAAAAAAATATTCTGGATATTTTGCTTAACTAATTTGCTTTTTATTGTGATATTTGTGTGTAAGAACATGTTTTTATAAGTGAAATTGTGCATGATCGTTCTTTAACTTATCACTGTCACTAATAAGACATGCAGAAAAATAATGACGAGTTCATGAAGTAACTCCATAATTCGTTTACATCGAGGCTGTGTTGGACGCGTAAGGTATACTCTGCTCCAGGGCAAAGTGTAGACCAAGCATAAAATAATCTTAACAATAATAGATCGACAATAATTACAGATAAGAAATGTTTCTCCTGTAAAAAATAAGGTGAGTTAGTTGACTTTGGGTACGTTCGTATTCAGTTCTTAATCGATTTAACAGTTCTTGGTATAGTTTCGCCTCGAGTTTTATCACAGTAATTTAGTTTTAGTGCTACTATAAGTTTTTTTATTTAGATGCGACAATAACGTTTAGGACTCAATGTATATATATATATAATTATCAGTGTTTAGTGTAATTCTAATATTTAAGCCCTTTCAAATTGTATTTAATAGTCCATTAATAATTGACAAGAAGGCCTTGTGTTTTTAATGGAAGAGAGCAGAGCTGAGCCAAAGAGAAAGAAAGTGACTGTACAATGTATATATGGTATCACTGCTACCTTGTTGACAATCTAGTTTTAAAAACTACCGAAATTGTCTTCCTAGTTCAAGAAAAATGTATTTAATATGAGAGTACGATTTTAGTGCCACTTAAATAACACAGTTAATTTAGGCTTAAAGAAATTTTGTCTAGCGTTTGTCGCTATCAAGTTTGCAAGGGTTTACAAAAAAATTAATTTCTCATTAACTTGTTTGAATTATTAAATGAGTCTTATAACAAAATGAATCAAACTGTCATCCATCCACAAGAAATTATTTTATTATTATTATTATTCTTGCTACAGTGACAGGTGAAAGATGACTCATGCACAATTTTGTTCATGAAAACGTGTTCTTAAACACAAAATTTAATATTTAATGTGATATTTAATATCACAGTAAGAAGCAAATTAGTTTAATCAAAATATTCAGAATAATTTGTTCTTAAAGAATGTAACATGGTGGACACTATAAAATAAGTTTGAAAATTATTGCTTACTTATTTTAAGTTTGGCAGCAAATTAAAACTCAGAGATTTGTCATTTCAGACCAGCGACGCGTGGCCGTTTCGCCGGTACCAAAGTTATTTTATTCGGACTATAAATCCGGCCCTGATGATGATGAGTCACCTTGGACTCATATCCTTGAAGAAAAGAAGAAGCCCTCAGGAAGCCATTTTCCTATTCATCGTAATTTACCTGAGATTTAATCACTAACACTAGAATATTATTACTTTTGTCTTGCTCATAATGCTTGTTCATTATCTTTATCTTAAATTGCATGTATTTGATTTGTTATTGCATCATTGTAAAACAGCCATATAAATAAACCAGGTAGATTTAAATTACAACTTTAATGTGGGGTAAATCCAAAAAGATATTTTCTCCTTAACTTTCAAAATGAAATAAAATTAGCTTTTGAGTATACATCATGGTTTAAACATGAACAGTTGTTTTAAAAGGGGCTATATCCAGCGTTGAGATCACTTTGTTTACATTTAAAATAAGAGCTTTCAGTAGATGAGCAGGGAGTGTCAGGATTAAAAAAAGGTTAGATTATTAGATGAAGGTTTTTAAAAAGAAAAAAAAGAATGAAAAGGGCACAAACAAGTAAAATCACTCTGTTTTTGTCAATTGGTGTTTTTTGTGCCCTCTCATGTTTCATTCTTTTGGAATGAGCTTTCTTATTTTTCACTAGACCAAATTGTTCTGGTTCTTTTTACTGTCACGCTCTGACCATCTTACCAATCAAAAATCTTTTACCTGTTTGAAATATCATTTTAGTTATACCTGCTGCTATTACGTCTTCTTTTATTGCAGCAATCTGTTTGTGTTTTTTTACCCTACTTAGATTTTTATAAAATTTAAAGACTTGCTGTAACAACAAATTTGTATACGCAAAATGAATCTGCATTATGCATCTGATTTTTTAAAAATATAATGTTATAACTAATTAATGCTTGACTCTGTAACATGTCTTGATGTTGTTGTTAAAAAAAATTTACTTATATGTAAAATTGTATGTTGGCTATGAGTGTAATTTTTGCTGTACAGGTTCTAACTAGGAATTTAGAGGAAGGGTTGAAGTTAGAAGGATTGAAGCGCTTAAATTCAACAGTGGTGAAGAGGGGAAGTCCAGATCTGAACTGGGAGTCGTGGGACCAGACTGACCTTGAATACGAGGACGAAAAAGTTTTGGAAAAGCGTCGGCAACTGCTGCAACGTGAGCTGGAGCTGCAGATGAAGCGGGAGGAAACCGAGGAACACCATTCAAAAAGAAGACACTCCAACACCAAGCAAAAGAAGGTAACAATTCTCCCCTCTTATTTGTCTTTCTTAGCTTATCCTGTCATCTAAATTGCGAGAAAACTCGTCTTGCTTATTTGATCTTCTTAATCTTAGTATATGACCGCCACTTCATGAACTGGGGGTTATATACTCATAAGACCATAACTCACTTAAAAGATGAAGAACAGAGTGATGGCTTTAATTTAAGCTGACGAAATATTTCTTTGTATAGAGTTTTGAAGTCACACTTTTATTTAGCCCAAATATTTTCTATAAATAATAAATTATTTTAGTCAAATCAGAGGTGCTGTTAGTAAAAATAGCCCGTCTAAGCATATCAGCCAATTGGTGTACTGACTGAAAGAGTTATCACTAACTAATTGCAAATATAATATTTTGAAATCGGTTTGGTAAGCTTTTGGTATTCAAAATTTGCAAAAATGATTAATCATTCCCTCCTCAAATGTGAAGACAGAAGCATATTTCTTTCAAAGTTTATGGTAAGATTGAATAATTGACAATAGTTTGCTTTTATATATCATAAGATTGAATATTTGTTAATAGTTTGATTATATAAATCAGGAGCTCAACCATAGGGTAGTTTAAGTTTAATTTGTTTAAGCCAAAACGAGCCCAACTTTCACTATCATCATCTCTACCATCTCTTACTTTTGCTATCAATAGAACTGGTATTTATTTTTATGCATCCATAAGAGTCGTATTTAATGTGATTTATGTAGATGGTGTCCAGCAAAGACTGTCGCATATTTAAGAGGATTGTTTGTCAGGTCAATACAAGCAAATAATACCATATAACATGTATCCTTTCTCAATAAGTTTCTATCTGTATGGTTAAAAAAAATTGGAATTTCTCAAAAACAGTTTGACTAAAAAATACTGGATTTTGGTATGAAAGTTGAAGTAAAGAGTACCTAGATGAAAATGCTTTCAGTCACACAAAACAAGTTATCTCTGTTATCTATTACTTGACTTTTTAAATTGGCATATTGTTGAATTTGGCCTAATGTAGACTACGAATTTTGTATCTTAACATTTTTTGGTATAATGTGTAATTTTTTATATGTATATTTGACTTTTAACATCAGACTGCTGAAATTAGACCATTTTAAAACTGATAAACTTAGACATACAGCATTTATACATGACACGTTTCTTTTAAAGATCAACTTTCATACCAAAATTTTGTATATTTTGTCAAACTGTTGTTTGAGAAATTACAATAAAAAAAACATATACAAACTTTAAACTAATCGAGAAAGGACACATGTTATATGACATTATTTGCTTATATTGATCTGAAAACAATCCTCTAAAATATGTGACAGTTGAAGCTGGATGCCCTGTATATGTGCAATGTCCTGAAAAGATGCAATTTTACAACTATGGTAATTTGGAACACTTTCAATTATACTGTTTGCACAAGTTACGAGGGTCGTTTTTAAAGTAAAAACCGATTGTGCATCGTGCCTGCTTATCCGGTCACGTGATTTCCATTCAAGGCCAGCACTTACTGGCCTGTCTCCGTCAACGCCGGCATTATGTTTCACGTCTCTGCCAATGCTGGTTGTGTAGTTATACTGCTTTGTTTGTCGCACTGTCAATCAATAATCACGCCGACTGTGAAGTACGCTCAGTTATTCGGTTTTTAAACGTAAAAAATGTTCGTCCTGCTGAAATTCACCAACAGCTTCTTGAAGTTAACGGTGAGGGTGTTATGAATGATGGAAATGTGCGAAAATGATGTAGGCTTTTTAATGAAGGAAGGACAAGTGTTCATGACGAAGAACGACCTGGACGGCCTACTGTCATCAATGAAGAGTTGACACGAAAAGTTGATGAGGAAATTCACCAAAATCGGCGCTTCACTATTGACGAACTTAGTCAGAAATTTCCCCAATTTTCAAGATCAGTAGTTTACAACATTGTTACTGACAAACTGCATTACAAAAAAATGTGTGCGAGATGGGTGCCAAAAATGTTGACACAAGAACACAAAACAAATCGTATGGCATATTCTTTGTCCTTTTGGAGCGCTATCACAGAGATGACGCTGAGTTCTTAAGTCACATTGTGACCGGTGATGAAACGTGGGTTGCATACTATACTCCTGAGACGAAACGTCAATCCAGTGAATGGCATCATTCAAACTCCCGACAAAACCAAGAAAATTCAAACAAGAACCTTCAACAAGAAAAATCATGGCCACGGTTTTTTGGGACCGAAAGGGTATTCTTCTAATAGACTTTCTGCCACGAGAAATGACAGTAAATGTTGAAAGATATTGCAAAACATTATTGAAGCTTAGGTGCGCTATTCAAAACCCCCGGCGGGACCTGCTCTCTAGCGGCGTCATTCTGCTTCACGACAACGCTCGGCCTCACGTTGCGGCAAGGACACAGACGCAACTGGACAAGTTTCGTTGGGAAATACTGGATCATCCACTATACAGTCCTGACTTAGCACCATCGGATTTTCATCTTTTTCCAAAACTTAAGGAATTTCTTGGTGGAAAGCGCTTGGAAACGATGACATGTTAAAAGAAACAGTTACGAACTGGTTTAACAGTCAGATGGGAAAGTTCTTTTATGATGGGATCCAAAAGCTGGTACCACAACTTCAAAAATGTGTCGATGTTAATGGTGACTACATAGAAAAGTGAAAAAAATTTACTTTAAAAATGAACCTCGTATATACATATAGTAAATAAAAAATGCAACAATGTAAAACTTCTAGGCATTGTACTTGACTCTTCTTTAAACTGGGATTCTCATATCCAACAAGATTGTAGTAGACTAAATAAATGGAGTAATCTACTTATTGAGGCGCTTGATAAATATGTTACCTACTGTCGGCGCAGAAATTATGTCCATCTGAGTTCGGAGGTCGTTTTCTAAGGAACTAAGAGACCTACGAACAATTTAATCAAACCATTGTTTTTCTCATTTAATTTTGCTTTAGGAAATATGAGTTTTTTAATTTTACTATAAGTTTTAATGATTGTTATCCTAGCTGGAAGAAAAAAGTATTGGAGTGTTAAGCACTTTTCACTGAACATCAAATTTACTCAGTTATTACTCAAAAACCTGTCAATGTATCATATTATTATTTTAATACGTGGTTGATAGGAATGTTTTCTATGAGTTTTATAAATTTTAGAAGTGTAGAATTTTGAGAAAAACGTTTTTATCAATTTCCTGAATAATTGTTTTCTTGGCTTCTAGAGGTCGTAAAATTAATTACTTGGGTCTTGTAATTTTTATGACATGTTTTGTTATGATACAGTAATTTTGTATGTGTAAGTAAATGCAGCGATATTATATTGATTTAAATCAATTTAAAGTTATTATATATTGATTTAAATAAATATAAAATCGCTGTATTTACTTACACGTATGAAAGTAATGTATCGTAAATATACATGTCATAAGGATTACAACAAGACCAAGTAATTAATGTTATGACCTCGAAATGCCAAGAAAACAATGTTTCAGGGAATTAATAAGAACTTTTTTTGTTGAAAAGTTAAAATTCTAAAATATATAAAACTTATAAAAAACATTCCTATCAACCAAATACTGTATAAACTCTTGATACACTAACGGGTTTTTGAGTTATTACGGTGTAAATTTAATGTACAGTGAAAGCTAGTTAACCCTTCGTATGCGGTAAGCGAAATATATCTCTAGGTATTTGTAGCCGTAAACGCGATAAGCGGAATATATCGCATTCGATTGTTTAAAATCATCTAGTACATATTGATGCCGCTAGAATTCGTGAGATTGTTTATTTTGTGCGTTTGAGCTAGACAGAAGGCAGTGGGATTGATATCAGCTGTCAGATGACGCATCACGTGTGTTGACAGACTGAATTTCCTGTTGCGTGCGCATCCCATGTGTCAGCCCTGCGCTGTAAGCGTATATTTTCGCGCCAAGTAAACAATGCGAGGTTACAACACTGTAGACGTATTGACATGTACGTTATTATGAGTATTATTAGTTATGACGTGTATTATTAGTTTTAATGAGACTTGTATTACTAAATACAAATTTTGTATGACTAAATAAAAATGATATTTAGGCCTAAATTTTCAAAAATTTATATTTTTCATCTATGCTGAAAATCAAATGTAAATACATCTTTTTAACTAATGTGTGTTTTTTTTGGAATACCTATGTTTATGGAGCACATAAATAAAATTAACTCTGGAAAATTAAAAATATTTTTTTTTTTTTCAACTATATAAGCATTATAGTAGAATTCATCAATTTTAAGGTCGCGTATGAAGGGTTAAAATTCTGGTACTTTTTTACTTCCAGCTATGATAAAAGTTATTAAAATTTATGATAAAATTTTAAAATCCATGTCATAACCTACAATTAAACAAGGAAAACAATGGTGTTATTAGAGTTCTCATAGGTCTCTTAGTTCCATAGAAAACGACCTCCAATCTCAGGTGCAAATAATTTCTGTGCCGACAGTAAGTTAAGTCCTTTCTAAAAACATTCTTAGAATTTGCTTATTTCCATAGCATTTTGTTATATGGTATCAGCGTATGGGGTGGGAGTCATCAGCTCATAAGAGTTTTAAAATGATAAGAAAAGCCATTAGAGTTATGAAGATCATCCTTCAATGCTCATTTTAGATCTCTTTTGTTTCTGAAGGGAATATTTACATATTACATACTTATTACATAATATGTATTACATATTTACATTATATCTATGTGTTTGTCTTAGTAAAGTTAAGGAAAATTTGGAAGTTAAGGAAATTAGTTTTAAATTTGTTCAAGATAACCACCAACTTAATGTTAGAAATAATTATCAGTAGGCTACAAGAATTCCTCTTTAGGTTAAGTATAACCCGAAATTGGTTAGTGTTAGTTTAAAAATATTAAATAAATAACCACTTTGTGTTCATCAAATGAGTTTTACATAATTTCAAGCTTCTGTATAGTTTCTTAGTTGTCAGGCCATTTTATGATGTTAATGGGTTCTTTGAGGTACCGTCTAGAGATTTTAATTTTGCTTTCACACAGTCAATTTACACTATGTATCTATTAAATGTTGTCATTTTTACTAAACTTTAGTTAGCTGTAAGACCTAATGTCTATTTTTTTAACTTGACATTGTTTAATGCTTGTAAAAGTTTAAAGACACAATACATTCTTAATTCTTGAAAGATTTAAAATAACATCAAACTACTATTGCTATGAGTATATGTTGCAAACCAAGAGCCATCCCATAAGCAACACTAAACTGCCAAAAAATACTGGCTATGCGTAAAGGACCTCCAAGCTGAGGAATAGAAATAATTACTTTTTTACGTATGGGAATACAAAATATGTTGTTGTTGAATAATTAATGTAAAATAATGAATAATTAATAGTTTTTTAACACTCATCATATATACAAATTAATAAGGTATTATTGTTGAGTTAAAACTTCTCTGTACACTACAACTGTTGTTTAAGAATTGTCTGTTTCATTGTTTTGGTCGATTTTAATTTTTATTTAATTTTAATTCCGTCTAGGGATTTTACTCTATTAAATGCAACACTTAGTTGCACATCTGTAAATACTGGTTTGTTTAGGCGAATACCAATCTCAAAGGAAATGCTAGTCTTATAGGAAATTGTTATTTTTTTATTTATTTTTACCTTTATTTATTGATTTATTTTTATTATTGTGGAAAGGCATATTTGGGTCTGTTGAGATTAAATTTATTCTTAGCAAAAATATTACATCACCTTTCCCCGACCCAGTGATTATTTCCAATTTGATGCATTTGTCATATAGAAATTGTACAATGAGTTATATGCCATTGACCTAACCTGACTCTAGATTCATATTTTTAATCAACATCACTATGGTGCAAATTTTTAGTTACAGGCATAATCCCCATCCATCCATCAATACCACTGTACGTTTATGGGTGGGCGGGTGGGTCAATACCACTGTACGTGTATGGGTGGGTGGGTGGGTCAATACCACTGTACGTGTATTGGCGGGTAGGTGGGTAAATACCACTGTACGTGTATGGGTGGGCGGGTGGGTCAATACCACTGTACGTGTATGGGTGGGTGGGTGGGTCAATATTACAGTGCGTGTATGAGTGAGCGGGTGGGTCAATATCACAGTGCGTGAAAGGGTGGGTGGGTCAATATCACTGTACATGTATGGGTGGGTGGGTAGGTCAATAGTTCAGTGGGTGTATGGGTCGGGTGGGCAAATTCCTAATGTGACAGTTTCAAGGTGGCATTGACACGTACAGTGGCATTGACCCACCCGCCCGCCCATACACGTACAGTGGCATTGACCCACCCACCCACCCATACACTTACAGTGGTATTGACCCACCCGCCCACCCATACACATACATTGGTATTGACCCACCCGCCCACCCATACACATACATTGGTATTGACCCACCCGCCCACCCATACACGTACAGTGGTATTTACCCACCCACCCGCCAATACACGTACAGTGGTATTGACCCACCCACCCACCCATACACGTACAGTGGTATTGACCCACCCGCCCACCCATAAACGTACAGTGGTATTGACCCACCCGCCCACCCATAAACGTACAGTGGTATTGATTATAGGGTGGCATCCTGATGGATTGATTGAGTTCAGAATATTTAAGTATTCTCTGGAATATTTAAGTATCAGCGGGCTCATTACTGATAATTTCGTCAACACTGAAACACTGTTTGCTTCTTTTACAGTTTTAAATATTTCATTGTTAATAGTATTACATTGGTAATACTCATTACGTTGTTTGAAATTGTTTGTTCACTGTCTAATTTTAGATTTGTATTAAAATGAAACTAATCATAGTTTGATTTCTCAGCATAAACTTTTATGGAATATCTATTACATCGACTTCCCAAAGTTACTATTTAATGGTTCATTTGCAGAAACAAATCACAACATTTGTTTTCCTCCGCATTGACATGCATGATTTTTATTAGTTTTAGAATTGTTAATTTTTGCCAGACTATATTTTTTTATACATGCTTGCATTGGAACAACGGGCAGTGCTTGTCAGAAATCTCACCCAAACAGTATTATTTTTCTTCCTATTGGATGTTGTTCGTAGATTTGGGTTTTCACATTTCATTATATCTATAGTAAATGATCAATACAATCTATTGCTGCTGCATAGAATATAGATGCTTTGTCTATAATAATAAATTTTTAATTTCTTTAATATTTCAGATTTTTTTATTAACCTTAATAGAAGAAAGATTTGAGTGTCCAATCCAGTGCTAAACTGGTACTGGGTGTACAAATAAATGATGTTGTGTTGTACCTCTTTTTAAAAGCAAAGCTGCAATTCCTGTCCCAAGCTGATGCTTAAGAGACTGACCACATCCTGGAATGATATGTAAAAGGCATGAGTAAATTTGTTTTTCCATATCCTTCAAGAGCTTCTAAAAATATAAATTTGTCAACTCAATTACCTGATATTGCTATTATTGACAAATGATTAAGCATTTTATTAACTTCAAACTTGTTTGCATCGTTTAACATATTGTACATGTCTGCCAGTTGTAGCCTTATGTCATACACAGAATTAATATTGTTGTTATCTATTGGTATTGGAAGAACTATGCTCCTATAATTTAAATCATTTCCTTTAAGAGTTTTGTCTATATGTTGCAAGGTAGTGATTTCAACTTCATTCCATTCATATCTTCTGTCAACTTCTCTTTAAAATTCATCCAGAGTGTTTGTGGTGATACTGGTTAACAAAAACAGCAAATATATACAAAGAGTTCCTTTAGTTAATTAGGCATGTTTGTATTTTTTATTTTTTTTTTTTTTATTTTCCAAATTGCGCTGCCATTCACCATCCTCATATAGTGCAGCTTCTTTGTATGTGTCCCGTACTATATTGATGTAACAGCGTAGGTCCACGAATGAAGTTGCACCTCTTATGTGAAGAAGTAACAATCGTAAATAAAATATTACTTAGTTATTTGGAGTTGTAATGGATATGCTTATAAATTTGGATCTATGTCTTTGTTGATTTGTTTGAACTAAATCTGTAGCGTTGAGGAATTTTTGTATAAAAAAATTGTCTTCCACGATTATCACGATTGTTCGTCAAACCAACTCATCAATGTGAGTTGTTTCATTTCAGCAGTTTGAAATACTTCCTCTTCTTTTCCAACATGGAAGTAAATATTATATTGTCCTTCTTCGTGATCTGATAAACATATTATTGTTTGTGACTGTTCATGGATTTTGTTTTAATGAAGAAGCACTTGCAGTGAAACGAACAGTTTTATCATGTGTCACTCTAAGGGTTTCTTCAGAATCACTTTGTACAAACTGCATACACACTGAATCCATACCCTTTTTAAACGTACTTAAATAAATATTTAACAGACGAAACACTAGAACAAAATACAACATTGATGTAGGCATTGTATTTTAGCAATAAGTACGGGTTGTATTATCAAGCTACATCTCTGTTATCAGGGTGGGCTAGTGAGTTTTTTAGCACAAGTGCACGGACCAAAATTTCCGCCCCCTCACCTCCTTCCCAAAACCATCCCCTCCCCCCCGCCAATCGCCAGACCACACTCCCTTTTGGGTAACTCATGAAAAAACTGACATGACCTTGATCACACCGATTTCACACCGAGAAAAACTTTGACCGCACCAGATTGGTAGAGAATCGCGGTGCAGAGCGCCATTGACCCCGAAAAGTCTCCTGACTACTGGAGCGTGCCGCACCGCACTCCCGCCCTCGTGCACAGAGGTCTACTTGATTACATGTATTTTATTCTGAGTTGGAAATTCTCAGCGCCGCTCCACCGAGCTAGTGCATACTCACCGTTCATTCGGAAGTAGTGTGCCTCTGGCGCATGTATATTGATTCAAGAGTTTTTAAATGTAAAGGGGGTGCCTTACAGCATGGCACACATACATCCTAAGGAAAGCCCTGCCAACTTAAGAAGGGTGCTGGATTCTTCCTTGTATCTAAATGAGAGGTTTAAAACCTGCCACCAAGACCATCGACCTGCTCTCTTGCCGCATTAAAGATAAATTATTTCAGAAAAACTTGTTTGTTTACAACAAAAAAATTTGTTTACACCATAAAAAATGCTGTTTTCCCTCTCTTCGTTTGGTTTTTCAAGCGCTTGCCTTTCTCTGACTCTCCACTCCCACCACCCGAAGCGGCGTGCCCTTGGCGCTCCGTGCAGGCGAACGGGCTGCACAGGCCATGCGCCGCTGCTAGTTGTTCTCAACAAAATGAACTCCTTTTCTTGCTAAACTGTTGTTGTTGTATCTTCTGTAATTTTAGTGTCCATTTTGGTTTTCAAAGATTTCACTTGAAACATTTTTATTATATTTTTACTACATTATCCTTCACGCATACAAGGTAAATTAGCATTAGCAATTACATAGGATTTGTTGTACCACATCGTCCCTTTTTTATACTACGGATAATTACTTCATGTAACCTAGGAAATTGAGCTGCATTTGAGAGCTCTGCATAAACACATTGGTCTATGCCAGTAGGATCTCAACAATTTGACTCGTTATCTAGATTAAGTAATATATTACTGTATGGCAAACTATTACTGAAATTCAATAACGTACACATGGCTACTACTACTGAAAATGTGTGGTTTTTGAATAAATATTTTTAACTCATATAGTTTTACACAGAATACTCTTGAAACTATATCTGGACGATCTGCTAATGTTTCGGATATGTTTAGAGCAGAGAGAATCTCTGGTAACTGTGGGTTGCATGTCATTGTTAGAAAAATGTCCGGTTTGCCAAATATTTGTACAATATCCATCCTGTATTTATATCTTTGAGTTATATTTCTAGGACTACCGACAAATGGTGATGGCAATACAACAATGTGACCAACTGTAGAGCTTTAAAATTGGGCTTGATTTAATTCAAAGTTCTGTAACGCTCTGTAGTGTTTAATACGGAGCTGAGAGTGCTGTAGTGTGTCTGATCCTACTTTACAGTATATACCAACAATGTATTGTTGAAATAAATTTGTTGACGAATGTATGTGAGAAAATCCTCCACAAACTGCCAATCTAAAGCAAACATACTGCAACATTGTTAGACGTTGGTGAACTTGCTGCCTCCTTGGTTCATTGTGTGTCGTTTGTTGATCCCATCCTGACTCTCCATATGGGAATAAAAGCGGATTTATCAATGGGTCACATTGTGGGCTCATTATAGAAAGTGGTTGTGGACGACTTTGTCCATGGTAAATATCTATATGTCAATGTGCTGGAAGCTCACCTTGAATTGAATTTCATTCGCAGTTGGTTTATTAATTTACACATTCCCATATTAATATTATCCACAAACCTAAGTTCCAATTCATTATCTTCTTCCTGCACAATAATTTCTTCTGAAGCTTTTTAAAATGTTGAGCTTATGAATTTCCAGATACGATTTCAGCTAATCTTAATGTTACAGTTTTGAGTCACTGTCTCATTACGCCTTTTATGAATTTCAGTTGCTTTTGATGTGCCGATTATGTACAATTGGCCATAAGAGGTTTCTTCATTATTTGGCAGCAGTAAATCAGAAATGAACCGATAAATATGTCCTAGTATTTTAAAATGGTAGGGTCCATTTCCTGAATTGTCTTTCTTAGTAGCTGAAAAAGAAGCAAAGGCCATAGCACTGTTGTATTAAGGTATGTGTAAATAGTTGCAAGACCACTTCAAACATTTGTTTAAGTTCTTGGTTAGTTGGCGGCTGAGGCTGAGGTAGGTAAAAGAGTCAACTTTGACAACATGACATAAAATGGTTATTAGTAGTTTCTTATCTAAAATGAAGAGCACTACAATGCATGCACTCTTGGTCCATTAAACCGGCTTTATGAGCAGTTATATTTTTTACATCTATTATTGGTCTTCTAAATAGTATTTGCGATCGATCATCATTCAGTTCATTATTTACTACGCTTGCTCTTCTTCGTATTTTGCCACCCTGTGAACAACTCTCTGTCTCTGAGGTCTTCCCCTAGCATTCATATTTAGTACGTAAAGAAAAAAATACAGTCAATAAAAATAAATAACATATTTCATCCTTTAGACACTTGAATAAATATTTCACTGTTCATAGATTAAATAACAAGTAGTGCAGTCAAAACACAAACAAATATTTAAAATAAAGATTCAGCTCCTTGTATACAAGTTTTTGATGTATTTTAAATCGATTTTAAACCTTAACAGTCGGGATATTTGATTCATCTTGTCAACAGCTTGAATATTTCATTAATCTATTTACACAATAAATCAAAAGTTAAAAACCTTTTAGATTGACTAGGAACTTTGAGGCCCAATGGGGCGAAGCCCTTACAGTGAATTGCAAATATTTCCCACTTGCAAAATTTCCCACCATCTCCAAATTAGAGCTAAAATGAGCTATTGCCGAAGGCTGTAAGTGAAATGAAATTAAATATATAGATATATTTAGTAAAATAATTATAAATTGGATATAATGTTGCTTATAAATAAATTAGTTTATATAACTTAGAAATAAACTGCAATATTCCAATAATTTAAATTTTTATTAAATGAGGTCTTTCATTGTCAAAAACAACATGATCAGACTTTTGTTTTCAAAGTTAATTTGTTTTTAATTTTAATGATCATGAGTCTGATGATGTTGTCTTTGATAATGAAAGGCCTCATTTAAAAAAAAATTAAATTATTGGAATATTGCGATTTATTTCTACAAATATTATAATATATATATAAGAGCTTTCAAAAATGAAATTAGTTTATGTTGGTGAAAGGCAGGATATTGGAGGTTAAACAGTTGTGATCTTCTCAATAATCATCACACCAGCTAATGCACTTCCAACCATTTACTACCTGTTGTAGCACAGTTTCTTCTTGCCAATAGTGAGTTGACCTTCCTCAACCTACTTTTAGTCTGTTTACATTTAGCGGGAACAGTTTAAATGTTATGTTATTACAATTGTATTACTCACTAATAGTATGCAGATTAGTTTTAATGTTTTACACATTTGTTTTATTTCTGTTATGAATAATTTTGATATACTTATGATTAATAAAATATAAATAATTTCAATTCAAAACTTAAATAAAACTTACCCTTACTCCTTTTGGACACTTATTGATCTAACACTGACTCCTTTTGAGACAACAAACATTCCCGAACAGTGTTATACCTTAAAGGATTAATTAGTACTACAATAGAAGAATATTTTGATAAATTTAGGAACTTTATATATTTTTCAAAATTGTCTGGCTTTGAATAGATTCTTATCTTTCTCCTAGTTTTGGTTAGTAATAACTTTTAGAGGCTTGTTTTCAACCATGTATTCTTCAAATTCAGATTCTTTCATTAACTATTAGTACATTGCTCATGTTTTTTACAATAATAACATTTTTTTTATGTGTACAATAATTCTTACATGCTATCAATGAAATAAAATACGTAAAAAAATTTGTTAATAAAATATTTCGTTTTGGGCTTGATGATTGTTCACATGAGCAGAAGCTTAAGTCGGGAGAGTAACCTCGACACCAACAAGCTGGATAAAAAATGGCTGAATCTTTAGCATCAAAGATTAGCAAAAGGTGGTTCATTTCAGCCCAGTCAGCAAGTTTTCTGCCATTCTCATCATTGGTTTTGTAGCCCCATTGGCTATGGTGACTGTTAGTCTCCCACATGGAAGACAGGATGTTCAAAACTTGGCAAAATCCTATTTTCAGGCCATTGGATGTTAGGAGGCTTATAAACATGTCTTTTGTGTCAGACTATTGTAGTGTCTGACACTTTGCCAAGACAAAGATGTCACCATCAGAGCTCTTGTGGGTAACTGACATATTGTCAATGTCAATCTTCACGTAAGTTGTAATGCCATATACCCTATGCCCTATAGCATCAACAAGTCTGTATCCAGGAATATTGCCTCTTGCGCTATTATTATCTTCAATGTGGGTTTCTTGGGAGTACAAGGATATCAACATTGTTTTCATGAAGGACCCTACTGATGCAATCACACTTAGTCTTGCTCAAGCCCTCAGCGTTAAAATTCACTATGTTTAAAACAGAACTTATTAATTTAAAATTAGCTTGGTCCTCAAAAGGGCCTTTTTTTGTTTTGTTTGTTAGCTGCCATAGCTGGGAGATCACTTATTTGTGACGGTCCAGCTACCAGGTTTGTTGCTCGTTTAGAACTACCCAAGGAATACGTATAGCTTTAAAAATTGTCTGTGGACGCGAACCACATTATCCCCCAGCTTGGTAGTGTATGGTGGGTTTTAAACGCTTGGACTGTCCCCACTTGTCTAAAGAGTTGAATAACCTATCATACAATTGGCAAACACTTTTAGAGACACTAATCTGTCTGGAAACTCCTCATGACACTCATTTCCCCTAATATATATAGTAGGATAAAACTAACCAATTTAACCTCCAGAATATCAGTTACAAGACCTATAATCAAACACAAAATTTCTTTACTATAAATCAATTTTAAACAAAATCAAATTTCTTGTTTTTTTTAAATTAACTAAGATAACTAGCTGGCACTGATACACTAATACCTAATCAATGTACTTAGCGTCATAAAAAGGTAAACCACTCTCTCCTAGCAGGATAGATGCACAAGCTGGTGGAACTGATCACCTCAGGTCCTGGGCCCCCCCATTCCTTCCATTGCCTCCACTACTACTAGGTGGGGAAGCTATAACTGCCTGGTGCTCCAGACTTATGGCCCTCACTCTGGCTAAGCTTTTCCCATCAAATTTAGTTTGTTACAGCTAATCAGTTGTTTTATAATTAACTCTAAACCAGTGTTTTATTCACTCAGCAGGGCCTTAGCAGTTCTTCGTCCACTTCTGTGAGCTCCACTTCTTCTGAGTCCAGTAGCAGCAGTGACGACAGTAGTTCTGACTCCAGTTCCACTAGTGGGATAGCTGCTGACTCAAAGAGGAGAAGAACCAAAACAAAGAAATCAAAGCGAGGATCTACCTCTTCGGTTTCTGATAGTGAACGCAAAAAAGTTAGGTATGACTATTGATAATGTTTTGATCTTATTATATACATAATTTATCTAGCACTTTTGCTTTACTGATATAATATATATAACTGAAATATTTATTGATATTTCGAGGTAAATTTCAAACTCAATCTTACATCTTATGGTTTTTTTTAACACATATTAAAATCTGTCTTCTTTTGACAGAAAAAAACGATTTCGTTATAGTATGTAAATATTCAATATATATTTATAATTCGTTTAGTAAATTTGCATGTAAATGTATGGTTTAATTTGACAGAATAATCAAGTCAACTTTGCTAATTATGTAAAGAGCATATACCAAAATGCTGACAACATGCAAACATAAATGCAGCTCTATCTCTTTCTACTCACATGAAGAAAGTGCCAGTGGCACAGAAAATTTGTGCTGAATGTGATTCCATTGTATTTGTTTACTACTACTTGTGGTGTTAATGGGCTTTTCTTCTAAGGTAAGCTTGCCGATGTCCTAACTCTCCTAATATTCTAATTCATGGCCTAGTGCCCTGTAACCTAACCAAAAATTTGTACCTATATCAGGAATTTGATTTATTTTGACACATACAAGTTAAGATGGTGCAGACAAAAATATTCTGAATTTAAATTCAAAGTTTGTATGCAAATATTTATTCGTCTATATCTTATAAATTAGGGGACACCCCTGCATGCTACGCATGCCAAACCCGACGTCACTCGCTACGCTCGTGAGGTAAGCTCGGCCTGCTGCCTCGCCTGAAGACTGCTTTTAGCCCCTTTGTGAAACTCGGCCTACGGCCTCACCAAAACACTCTTTTTAGAACTTGGTCTACGTCCTCGTAGGTTAAGGTTCGCCAAGCACTCTGCTACAATTCTATTAGTGGATCTCGGTATGTCGCATCGTGAGGAAGATTGGCCTCGCCAAGGTTTTTAAGCAGTACAACCATGAATTTTGATTTTTGGGGCAGTGGAGCTCATAAACATAGTCTTTTCTAAAATCCGATGACATATTAGTAATTAAGAGAAGAATACCTTTAATTTGATACCCCACTTAGGTGTATTAGTTTAACATTACCCAATTTTGGATTTTTGAGCATATTTTTTATTTGGGAGGGGTAGAGTTCTTAAACGGTGTCTCTTCCAAAATATAATGGTATTATGTGATTTAGGAGATAAATACTTATATTTTAATACCCCACTTGGCCTATTTAACTTTAGCACTACCCTATTTTGTTTTTTTTTATAATTTTTTTGTTTTTGGGGCATACTCCCCATATTATTCGCCCTTTTCCAAATCTGAGAGTGTATTTATTTTCAAGAGATAAATATCTTTAATTTGATACCCCACTTGAGTAGATTACATCATTATTTAAAAATTTTACATTTTCATAAATTTCAGTTTTTGGGCCTCTGATTTTTTAAGTTTTTGGGCCCACATTTTTAAGTTGTTAAGCTGAAATTTATATATAAGGTGCGTGTGTATTATGCGTGTAGAACTGTAAAGGTTTGAAAATTTTTCTATAGGTTTTTCTCAAGTTGGGTCATGAAAACTACTTTTTTGTGATTTTCCCATAAGAAATACATTGGCGCAGTTTAGGGGTGAAAAAAGGCCGCCATCTTGTTTACAAGTGATAAAAGTAAACTTTTTTGAATTTTTCTGGAGGTTTCAGACAGAGAGCTTCAATTCAAGTGTACACTTAATGGGGGTAGGACGCCGGGAAGTGCCTCAACATTTATGTCAGTGATCCCAAAGCAGATATATATAAGATGTGTAAAGAGCATTTTTAAAATTTTCTGTAACTTATTTTTGTACTTAGAGGCTACTGTTTATGTTATTTTCACCAACCTTGGGGTGAGTTCATCTTGATATGGTTTGGGTTCACAAACACAAATTTTAAAATTAAATATAACAAATAAATATAACTAACCTAATATTTATTTAACTTTAAAAATTGTTAATTTTAAATACAATCCCTTATATTTATTCAAAATTAATAAATCAATGAAAATGATATCATTGTGTTCAGTTGAATTTGCACTATATTTTGCAATATTCCTAATTATATTAACGTATGTAGACATTGAACTAACCCCAAATGTATAATACAATCTATGGCAGTGAGCTCTTTATTCCAATATTACCCGTGCGCGCCCGCATGCACAGTGACAGGCACACGCACAATAGAGCCTGGGTGGTAGCAGTGAGTAAGTCGTGTAAAATTGCCAGGTTGATTATTACATAGCAGTAAGGAGGATGGTTTGATGCGCACATGTGCATTTCGTTTGTTTATTTTGGTCACTTGGTGGATCGAGATTAGTTCGTTGAGATATGTTTCATGGATCTTTGTGTCAATTTACTCAGTTCTTTTGAAGTTTAGGAGAAAATAATTCTGTAATGTAGTCAAATCTATTTTCATTCATTCTAACATACTGAAAAAAACCTTTCTGGGTAGTTCCTTAATTCTTTAAATAGGCGGTGGTGCTCACCGCAAACCTCTCGACTATCAAAAACCATTTTACAGCAGAGTTTTCTAAAAGTAATGACTCTTCGTCACTTAACACGCCATCATGATGTTAAGGGCGATAGGCGACTTACTGAGTGTTGTTGTGTGAATGTCCAACTTCCTGCTGGTCTACCAGCAGGAATGTGAGTATGCTAGTAAGCGATCATCTAGGCTGCATTGCGTTTTTACCCTTAAGTTTACCCCGTACTCGACTCACGTTCTTACAACACAGACAGATACATATGCCATGGGTGGGTCCACTCCTGTATGTCACCTGTCTGGCTCTGCCCATCTGTGATAGTGAGAAAGTTCACAAACAAACTGTAGTCAATTCTGTTGTCATTGGTAACAATTCATCCACGCATATTATATAGCTGATGGCCAAATACGCTAACAATACTTCGTCAATTTAGTACTAATGTACTCAAGATTAATATTTCATTTAATGTACTTAAAGCAATTATTTAGCTATATTTACAATTACTAGTTCATATTTTTGTTCACACATTTTATCTGATTATGTAGTAATCCCAGACATTATAATCTTGTTTAAAAGTACACAGAAGAATATTTATATTGTTTTTAGTAGAAAGTTTAAAAACTGTGTAGAAATTACCACTCTGGATTTTTGCTTAAGGACAGCAGGATGAACAGAAGAACACAGTCTCTATTGCCAACATGCAACAAGTAAATCGGGCAGGCCGACTAGTGTTCTTATTTGAGTTTGAAGGAAGGGACAGAAGGGGTAATTTGAGGAAGATAGACTGCAGAATTGGGAGCCTTGAAACACGCACGCACACTTACGAGCCTCTGTCTGCTACAGTTAAAGCGAAAGTGCTATAATCTATCTGAATTCAGCTGTCCCTAATGCCAGCATTACCACCATAAAGTTTTTATCTAGAGGAATAATTGAATATTCTATTTAAACTTATAGATAAGATTTGACCTGTAAATATGGCTATGTTCATGACATGTACTAAATTATTAAATGTATGCCTCAAAAGCAATTAGGGTTTTAACCTTTTTGCCGAGCCAACGACAACAGTTCACGTCATTGCGGAAATGCCTAAAGAGCCAACAAGGTCATTTAACGCAAACATTTAATTTTTATTTGTATCTCGATAATATATTTTTTAAATCACCAATAGTCATTTGGAATGTTGTTTTGTCCATAAATATCCACCACACATGACATAGTGGTGTTTTCAATTTGCGTCAATAAATTGTAAGAAAAAATGGTCGGTGGCCCGCTATCTGGGGCTGCTCGCACAGCCACGTCATCTCACTGACAGTCTGTACTCTGCCTGGAGTTTGGCATTCTGCTGTACAGTGATACCAGTGCATTTGTTTAGTTTCTTTATGATATTTTATGTTCTATTTCATATATTTAAGACTTGGAATTGATGTTAAAATTTAAAATACGGTGGATTAAGGATATAGTGGTTTTTTTCTATAGAATTTTACATTATTTGTACATTTTTCTTATTTTCTCATTAAAATTATAAAAAAATTATTAGAACTGAGTGTTTTATTGTTATTATTTTTATATTTTGTTTTAATTTCACACAGTTTTACATGATTTGTACATCTTTTCCTCTCAATGTACTTTTCAATGATTACAATTTATATTTACTTATAGATAATGATATCTCATAATAGTTTTTGTTTTGTCACTCTGTTCATGTTTGCTATGTACAATTTTACAGTATTTGTAATTTTTTTATTACAACATACATTTAAATGCTATTTAGGTGTTTTATTTCATTCTAAAGTACTTTACTAAATAAAAAAAAAAGTTAGCTTTAATCATTTAATTTTTAAACAAACTTTATTATATGTGGCTTTTACAAGATTTTGTAGAGTAAGAAGCATGTTTTTAATTTTGTATTTGTCTTGCATTATGGCTTCTTGTAGGGTTTTAACAAAATTTATAAATGCTATTTTGTGTAGTACGAATTGATGTCGCCTGTTAACAATATTGGTACGTTACTAACAGCAACTCTATGGTGACTTAATAAACGGTTCTTATTAAGTCGTTCTTAATGAGTTGTCCAAGCCATGTCACACACCCCTTATACCAATCATGATTTCTGACTTCCGTTTACAGACAACACCATCTCCAACTCTCTCTTCCAAAATGCTCAAGTAATGGCTGCTGGTGTTGACCATGAGCTGTATACTTTTATCTTATTCATTCACCTAGAATGCTCTTCAATATATTACATTTCTTTCAGTAATTTTGAATTTTCTAGAGATAGCAGTAAACCCATGCATAAAGACAGGAGCCCCTCAAGCATTAACAGAAAGTCAACCAGCAGCAGAGATAAGAGGGCTTTTACACCCCCTAAAAAGTCTGCTCCTAATGCTAAAATAGTGGCTCGAAAGAAATCTCCTTCTCCGGCTCACAGGAGACACAATACGCCCACAGCTTCTAGTAAGAACAAACCATCCACATCAAAATCCTCTCAAGGTAAAAATAGTTTCTATTTTCCAATATTTATTTATGTATAATCACTCTTTACAATATATTTTAATGACTGTCTATAATTGAAAAATATTCAATTTGTGAAAATTTGGTAATGGTATAAAATTTGTCATAATTACAGTAATTTGATCTCATGTTTATTGTTATTAAAGTTGGTGTAGTTAGTGATAGCTTCGTCATAGAATTTTTGACAGTGTTTACCCATAATTTTATTGAAGAAAGTGCATTTGTTCTTTTTTACATTTAAATGTGTTTTAGGTTGTGTGTTTAAATAATAATTTTTTTAATATTATTGTCCTGTGGCAGCAGTTAGTAAAAAAAAAAATAAAAGTAAATTGTTGTTCTTTTCATGTTGTTTGTTTTTTATAATTAGTAAATATAAATATATACAGACGTCACGAGATGCAACATATGTTTGGTAAGAATAGTATTTTATAATGGGATTGGATTCCATATAATCTTAAAATCATTGTTATTATTACTTTTTCTTTATACAACTGACATTTTTACTGCTGTCAATTAATGCTTTAATTGAAATATTAGCAAATTTTATTTTGATTTTTGGGCTCTTTTTAGTACTACGTTTGATACAAGGTTTTGTTGATCTTCATTTAATAATCATTCACGGTCACATAAAGTGGAACTAATGTATGATTTATGTTATTAGTTATATTGTTGTCAACTTTATTGTTATTATTAGTATTTCCGATTTTGTTTTAGTTGGTGGAGATTTGATATATTTAATAACTTGATTTTTTACTGATCTGATCTTGACTGATCTGTTAAAATGATTGCTGGTATTGCTATTTGTTAGTTCTATTAATGCTGAATTGGGTAAGAACTTTGGTTGGTTAACATTACTATTACAAATATCTAGTTTTTCATTAATATATTATTTATATTAAGATTTATATTAATAAAAAGCTGGTAACTGTCCATAGATAGATGGCAATGAATTTGGTTAATCCTTAGTGAATAGTGCCTTTTTTGTGCATAGCAGCTGTCCTCTTGTTGAGTCTGCATTGTATGCGATAGGTATGGCTTCTGTAGACTCTTGTTTCTTGGATTCTCCGCTAGGATATCCAACTTATTATAATTTGATGAGAAGGCATCTCTGGATGACGTTGTCGTAAAATTAATGTACTTGGCTGTCATGAACTTCGCCAGTTGGTTTGAATTTATTTCGTCATTACTATTGTTTTTGCCGTAATATTGTGGCTGCTTTGCTATAACTTATGTGTTTGTAGGTTATATGGGTTTCTTTTTCTTGTTTTGTAGGAATTTGATTGCTGGTTTGTTATTGGTTGGTGGTTATTTAGATTTGTTTTTCCACATATTTGATTTACAATTTTCACAATTTGCTCTTTTATGACTTCCTTATTTAGTAGTTTCAGGAGTCTTTGAATCGTAATGTTTTGTACTTTGATTTTTATCTTGTATAATACTGCCAAACTCAGCATATGTACAATCCCACATTCATTTAGGCTAGGAGTTAAGTAAGTATACTTTCAAAGCAATATTCTGTTTTAATTAGTCTACCTTCACTTCTATATCTGTAATTTCAATCCCCCTTTTGATACCTTTTTATGTGTCCTTGCTGGAAATATCTAATGGCTGAAGTCTGCACTGATGGCGCAGTGCTGTAACCTAGCTAATTAGGGACAAAGTGTTGAGGAGATTGTAGGCGATAAGCTCTATGCTTGGTCCTCTTAATACCCACACATCATCCACTTAATGGTTGCCTCTACTTAATCGACTTAATCCACTTAATTGACATGGACTCTACTAGAGAAGTCTGGGGTGTCCATATTGGATGGTAGTCAAGATTCACTTGTTGTTGGGGAGGAGAACTGAGTGTCAAGCTTGTCAGTTGGCTGAAAATCATACCAACACTCCGTGGTTCGGATTCCAGGTAAAGCTGTAGGTCCTTTAGTTGCCCTGGCTATTGAGCTATTAACCCTCCTAGTGTTGACTATGTACCCTCAAAATGTTAGGCGGATTTAGCTTGATTTGCAGACATTTGTTTGAAAAATAATATAAAATATATTTATTATTATAAATAAATACTATTATATATCATTTTATTTGTTATATTACACTGAATATTTTACAATATGTTTTATGTACATACCTTCATTTTGAAAAATTTTGTGCATCCAAAACTGAAGAAAACATTTTTTTTCGTTGTTTTAGAAAAGTTTTCACTGTTACCATAGAAATAAAATAACACAAACAAACAAATCCAGGATAGCCATCTTGTTCAAAATTTAGTAAACTTTAAAAATGTATACAATATATACAAATGATTTGCTCAGCAAAAATTGGAAAGGATAAAAAACAAACGTAAACACCGGCGAGTCAACATGGCCGATCCTCCTTCACTGACTGTTACAGCTATTTTGTAAACAAATCACAATTCTCTCGATGCGTGTAATCGATCATACTCGACTATCGATTATTCGGTATCATCTCCTGTTTCGATTGATACCACATAGAGTATTATTGACGGAACGATAATGCCAGAATAGCATATGTAACAATGGACTGCACAGTTGCCGACGCATCGGCAATTAACATTTACGAGACGTACTAAATTGCCGATGCATCGGCAATTAACAACAGGAGGGTTAATAATAAGCTCTTTCTGAGAAATAGTCAACTTTAGTAACAATGACTACACTCGTCTTCTACATTCATCACACTCGTTCGCCCCTCATATTCGCTCATATCTTGATTATTGGCGTCTTAACAATGAATAATAAAAGAAAATGCCAGTGGCACAGAAAATATTTGATAATGTGATTCTTTTGTATTTGTTTACTACTACTACTGTGGTGTTACTAGACTTGTCTTCTAAGGTAATTTTCCTGATGTCATATTTCTCCAACATACTTATTTCTGGCCTAGTGCCTTTTAAACTAACATAAAAAATATAATAATCACCTATAATAATGACCGGTTAATAATAAGGTTTGAACAAAGTACCATAACAGTTTGAAAGAATATGTTGGTATACAGATAAAGTATTGAAATAAATTTACTGTATAATCAGGGGGAGTTCGTCTATAGTGAGTGCTTATAGACTTTTTTACAAGAAAGAATACTGAAAGAATAATGAAAGAATTACTGAAAGAATATTTACAAATTTAAGATTGTGGTGGATAGCGCCGCACATGGAGAGAACTAAAACTATCGCTCACGCATGCGCAAAACCTCCTTAGGGAAAGGAGGTTGACGCAATAAGTGGAGTCGTGCCCCAACACTGCTGGACAGCCTGGATATGTCTCCATCACCCTTGCCAACCTTGACAGGATGATTAGCATATTAGTTTAATTTATTAGCGATCATTTAAGATGTTTCAGTTAGGCTAAATTATCAGAAGGGGGGGGAGTCGAACTACTTGGTAGTTGTCAGTTTGCTAAACTTTTTAATGTAGAATTGGATAATTTCAGGGTATGAGGGGATCACAGCCAGCCAAATTGTTTGCACTAATTCTCAATATACTAACCTTTTTTCAATTTATTAATTTAGAGCTAATCAAAGCTGGCTGTGATTTATAAGGAACCCGACAAATAGCACTCACGTGGCCAACTTGTCAACTTAAAACCCCCACGCTTCTAAGTTGTGTGGGAAACGGCAGCGAATTAATATTCTAAATTACCACACAGCCTCTGATTTAACGATACCATTCCCCTAATAACGCACCAGCCACCCCGTTTTCCCTACAAGATGAAAAAAGAAAACAAATTAAAGTTAATTGGATTAGGATCAAATTTTGCTATCATGGATTAAAGGAAATAATACCAATATTGTGTTGTCTTCTTTAGAATCAGGATTGAGTAAGGACATTTCTGGTAGGTAGGCCTAGTTGTCTGTTTGATAAAGATATCTCCTAATTATTATTTCTTGATGTAAATTTGGAGTTTTTTGTATAATTTAAGATTTATGGATTGTGAACTGTTTAAACATTGGGTCGGCAACTTCTCTTTACTAATTATGTCTTCCAACAATCGACTTTTTCCTCTTGTGTCTTGTAAAAAACAGGTAAACCATTACATCATATGGCAATGTTTTATTAGAATTTGCTTGTTATTAATCAAATTATTACAAGATAAGGTGAACATTTACTAAAAGAGGAAAAATGGAAATGAATTGAAATATGTAGGCATAGACGTTTTAATTGAATGCTCAAAATAAGTTAATTAAATTGATAATCATTGAATCTATAAAAAGTGGAGAAATGAAGAGTTTTGTAACAACTAATGTTTTATTAAATAGTCAGAAAATCTATATAGTTTTCTTTTAGTGCCAATAGATAGCAGTTGTTTCAGGTTGATAATGCAAATTGATTATGATGAACTTTGTAATAAATGACTGAATGAATAACAATTATTTTACTGGTGTGGGTTAATACTTGATGATACAATTGTTTATATATTTTTGATACACGCAGGTATCTATTTATTAATTTGAGTTGTTTTTTAGATAAATTTTAAAATATTTATATAACAAATGCACATAACAAAGTTTAACCCAGAAGACTAATGTTTAGTCATCAAATCTGAGCATCAGATAAATGTTTTCATCTTTGTTAAGTTCTGTATATATTTGTTATGGAAGTGCTATGCATAAAAATCTATGTGATTTGATGCATTGAATCAATGATTCAATTCAGGACTAGTCAAAATGTTGATGCATCGAAAGTAACGCGATGCATCGATAGTGCCACGATGCATGAGCAATATCGATGTCTCAGAGTCATTCTGATGTACCAAAATGATGAATTATTAAAATTATTTTTAAACTATAATATTTATTGATGTGTCCTAGAAATTACTTTGATGTTTTAAATAAAATATTTTACAATAGAATAGTTGTAAAATGATTATTTCTCGAGTTTGTTTTCATTCAGAGTGAACAGGGATTAAAGAAATTAGACACAAACCTGATTATATCGCGATAACGAATACAGAGTTTGACCGGGAGATAATTTGTACTGATATGAACATGATAAATGTCCATCAAGCAATGCGTATGTGTATCGTAATTTATGTGCGTGTTGCGTACCACGAATCAGTAGGACATTGCCATACAGACGGTGAATCTATTTCAGTATGTCGGCAATTATTTTGGGATCCGTATTTGATAACAAATAATACGGATAGATAATTGGAATAATGAAATAAATTATGTCTTCAACTGTGTTTTCGAATATTGCTGATTACAGTCTGAATATTCCTTATAACATCAGTCCATTTGTTATCATTAATTTTGTTAGCACTTCCTGTCTGATAGGGTACCTGATCTCTACAGCTTTAAAGAAATACCTAGCACTGATAATATCAATATTAATCCTCCTTTTCTTGGTATAATATTTGACCAACTACTAAATTGGCAACACCACATAATTAGAATTAAAAAAATATTAAGCAAAAGTGTGTATGCCTTAAAACGACTTTGTGGGGAAATCATGAGGATAGTCTCCGGCAGGCATATTTTGGGCTTTTTCAACCTCACTTGTCATATGGCCTAATTGTATGGGGAGGCTCCTCTCATGCTCAGGAAGTATTTTTATTACAAAAAAAAGCCATACGAATTATGGCTAAGATTAATAAGTTTGAACATTGCAGAGGGGCTTTTTTAAATTTCAAAATACTAACCCTCTACTCTTTATATATATTGCAATGTTTGCTCTACCTAAGAGCAAATTTAAACAAAATTGAGCTGAGAGGATCGATCCATAGCCATGAGACAAGATATTGCAAAGATGTAAACCTGCCTCAGGTTAGACTAATTAAAAGTGATAAGAGTCCACTAATAATGGCTAGTAAATTGTATAATAAAATTCTGTTAGATTTAGACAACATGACAAGAAAGATTTTAAAAAGACTCTGCAGGAATTCTTAATCAAGCATCCATTTTATTCTATAACTGAGTTTGTGACGCTGAAATGGACAGAAATGGACTTTAGAGAGTAGGCCAGTGCTGTCTGTATCTTATGACTAAGCCAATATATTTTGTGAAATATCTAATGGCAATAAATATCAATCTATCTATCTATATATCTAAATATCTATCTAGTTACAGTCTGTCTAAAACCTTTCCCAATCAAAATACAGTCTTATCCTGTTTTACTTTATAAATTCAAACGTATTGCGTTTTTAATAATTCACGTTCATCGATTTCAATACAGTTAGTCCGTTGACACTGTGTTCTTAAATACATTACTCAAGATTATTTGCAGTAAAAAAGTATAATTACACATTAATTAATTATTAAAAACAACTAATTAACATCTTTTATCACCCTGTTTATTGGAAAATATTTTTTTTTAACTCAATATACTCTGTAAATTATATTTTATTGTATAGTATGTATATATTGATACTGTACTGTAAGCACAATTTTAATATATTGGCTAAACAATAGTGGATTGTTATGCTTCAATCAAAATGATGCTATTCTTAAATAATTCTGTGATTTAGTTTGTTTTATTTGTCTATGCTTATATAATTTTTATTTGTCAACTTATCAGTTAAAAACTGTTATATATGACTGTCAGCATTTTCCAACAAAGATAGTGAATAACAATAATTAAGTTGTTTTCCATTATTTTATACATTCTTCTTTTTGCCTGTGAAATATGCTATTTTAACTGTAATAAATTAAATTTTTACAAGTTTACCAGTTGCTCCCCCACAGCAACAATAAAGTACGACGATTTTCATTTAAATTTAATGAATTTAATGCAGAGCCATCAACTTTCTTTATTACTAGCTTTTCCTATATTTGTCTTTCTTTTGACTTAATTACATAAGCTTGCTTATTGTAAATTTATGTTTTAAATTATATTTCTTTGTACTAACAAGATAAGTACAAAGAATACATGTAACAAAAGGTAGTATTGTTACTCTGCCCCTTGTAAAACGTGAATTATAAAAATCATGAATTCTGTATGTGTGCAACAAATCGAATCAGAATTCTTTGAATCAAATTGCTGCATTGAATCGAAAAAATTGTCATGCATCGCACACCTCTAATATTTGTATTGTTCTTTTGCTTCTCAAATTATTCTATTGTAATTAGCAATACAATAATTGCTAATTACAATAGAATAATTGTACATATTTTATTCTATAAAATATGTACAATTATTATTTTATAGAAGTTGTTTTAAAATGGTAATACTCATTGTATATGAAATATTTCAGGATCTTGCATCGTAACTGAATTTAGTTTATATTTTGTGTTAGTGCTATAGTTTTATTGTTTGTTAGCATTATTGCTTTGTGATAGTTAGTGTCTATATCTAATAACCAATAAGTTGATGCATAATCCTTGACAAACTAGTTGTTAGGATGTAGTTTATTGGTCATATAGTTAACAGTTAATTTTTTTCTTCTAAGGTGGTTCCAGACACAACCAGTCTCCTAGACCCAGTAAACGTTCTACGTCAATAGAACGTAAAGATAAGCACAAACGTAGCCTGTCACCTCGTCCTCGTAGCAAGGCTGGTGTGAAGGAGAGATCCCCTCGACGTCAAGATCCAAGATCCCGTCGTAAAGATTCACCAGATTCCAGACCAAGGAACGTCAGTCGGTCACGTCTGCCTGATGCCAGGTATTTATCATGTTTTAAGATATCTTACATATTTATATAGATATATAAATACCTTGTATCTTTATATTTTGTATGACAGTTTGGAATGTGCAACAATGCTTATTTGCTGATCTTGTTTGAAATTTGTGTGTATTAGATTTAATTTTTAAATTACTTAAAGATACTAAATTCATCTCATTTAGTTTTTGTGAAAGATGTTGACATTCACAATTTTGTGATTTTAACTTGTATAATGTTAACACTAATTTGAAGTTGTATAGTTTATTCACCACTGTTCATTCAGTTTATAAAATAGTAGAATATCATGATTGATTATTTTCATTTTGGAAGGGTTTTGTATATTAGGTGTGAATTTCAGCCAAATTTTCATTCAAAGACTTAACATGATTTTCTGCCCTGTAAAGTAATGTAATGGCAGTATGACAAAATGTAATATTTCTTTCATCTTATATAATTGTTCCTTAAATATCATGTGATACTAATACATAACTATATCTGTACCATGTGTTAACAATATAAGCTTGTATGTACGGAATGTCAAAGATAATGGAATTCCTTGAAAAAGTGGAAATCACTCTATGATTGAATTTTTAACAAGTCACTTATATATGATTCATTTATCAATTGAACTAGTACCAATTAATTAATCAATAAAAATGTATTAACTACAGTAAAATGTTTATATTTGAATATTTGTAATGCAGTGTGCTGCTTTGCTACAATTCTGACATTTTTATAATCTTATTTTGTTATTTCTTTCAAATAAAATTATGCTTATTATTTGATGAATTTGGATTCCAGAGGCGATGATAGAAAAAAAGATGATGACCGTTCTAGAAATAAAGATGACAGACGTCAAGAGAGAAAACCAGCTTCTGATAGGGATAAAAGTAAGTTTTGTACATTCTAGTAGCTAAGAGTATTATTTATTTTACCCTTATTGTAAGCAAAATGACAAAGTATTTTGAATTTTTCAAGGAAAATTCAATTTAACTAATTTTAGAACAGGTAATCCCAAGCGTAAAGTATTTTAGATTTAAGTATGTATAAAAATGTATTAGTTTTTTAAATTTTTATTGTTGTTTTCTTTTCTTGAGAAGTTAGATAAGGCACCTCTTTTTAATTTAAACCTCAGATGATTTAATTCTGCAAGAGTTTAATATCTAGGTAAATGTTTAATCTAAATGGAACCTATACTAAATATTGGCAGAGTTGCATAATATTTTTTTGTACTTTAATTTGAATAGTTCTAGAAAGAGAACCAAACGTTTTCAGAAAATCCAATTATATTACACTGTAAATTAATTAATCATAAATATTAAATTTAATTATTTTCTTTTAGGTAAGAAGGTACAAAGTGCAATTTCATAGTTTATGTTCGCTACTTAGATTGACATTTCATTCTGTAAGATAATGAATAAGTACCCTGAAGGAGCAAATTATCAGATTTACTTTACAAGTATTTGATTTCTGTATACTTAAGTAAAAAACTGGAATTGAGTCTAGTTGTGCTAGCTACCTTTTTTAAAAGTTTGTTTTATTTGTGGAGGAAAAAATATGTTTTGTAATTTCCCTTAAACATCATACATGCCCAATTCTTGGCTTTACTATACAACCACTGTTTGAGTATTTAATTTAAATTAAATTTATTGAAAATAAATCTATTGGTTTGATATTACAAATAATATAGATATATTATGTTTTTATACTGTAACTTTAATTGTATTTAAATTTTGTATGTTACTTTTCAGGAGACCATGATGATGTTCGTGCTAGAGAGAAGGCAAGAGAAGCAGCTAGAGAAAAGGAAAGAGAAGAAGCATTAGAAAGGTGTCGGGAGAGACAAAGGGAACGAGAACAACTTGCAAAAGAGAAAGAAAGAAATAGAGATAGATCCAGAGATGACCGTGATAAAGATATATCAAAACAGCGAGATTATGATAAATCAATTCCTCAATTGATGACAGTATCTATTCATAATCAGACAGATCGTAAACTCCCAGATAGAGATCGTGATAGATCAAACAAAGACAGAAAAGATAGAGACAAGGATAGGGATAAGGATAAAGACAGAGATAGGGATAGGCTTTATGATAGGAGTTTAGACAAACTTGAAAGGAATAGAATTTTGGAAAAAGACCGTTTATCTGAAAAACTTCCTGAACGGGATCGTGGTAATGATAAAGATAGACCTCGTGAAAGAGATCACTTAAATGACAGAAATAGAGAGAAAAGTGATAGGGATAGAAGTTTTGAAAGAGATCGTAATTTTAACAGAAACACTGGAGAGTCTGGAGACAGAACATTTGACAGGGATAAAGAAAGAACTTCAAAAGGTTTAGATAGAAGCAGGGACAGAGAGTTTGATCGTGATAAAGATAGAAGCTTTGAAAGAATAACTGATAACAGGCGAAGTTTTGAAAAAGCTGGAGAAAGAGAGAGGACTTCTTTAGAAAAAGATAGAGGCATTGTAAGGGACAGAGCACTAGATAGAGTGTTAGAGCTAAGAGAAAGAAACAAAAGTCTAGAACGTGGCAGAGCATCAGATGGTGAACGTAGTGTAGATAGAAATAGAGAGAGATATGATAGAGAAGGTCGTTTTGATAGAAGAGCTTTGGCTGGAGATGAAAAAGGCTATGAAAGTCCTTATGACTCCCGAAGAGGTAAGTGAAAGAACCTACTTTTTAATATTTTTTTGTTATGTACTGTACATATTGCACAAATATTAAGCGGGGATGGACAGGTCCTGAAATTTCAGGAATACAGGAGGGATTTGGGAGTTTTTTCAGTGCCTATCATAAGATACAACCAACTATATAGTTTGATCTCAATTAAGTCATTTTAATGGACATTCTTGGTCATATCCGTATTTTTCAAGTAAATACAAATTAAAGTGAAAGGATAACAAAAACATGACAGGCTTGTCTAAATTAGTGTGGAATGGAATTTTTTTACTTAGAGAGTGGCAATGAAGTTACGAAGAGACAGTAAACTGTCAACAGTTGGTTGCGACATAGAGATGTGTCGTTAGGTCACAACTCATTCATTTGATCCGAATCATCTGAGTGAACTAGAGATCTGGATAACAAAGCTCAAAAAGACCCATAGCTGAGCTCTGATGATCCAGTCAAACAAATCTAATGGTCAGGTTCTGGAAAGAACCGCTGATCGAAACCCGAACGAATGAAAACCGAACTGAAATGTCGTATATTTCCTGTGATCCGTTGTGCTGTTTAAAACTAAGTTGGGAATCATCCAATGATTTGATGAAAGAAAATATCTTATCATCTATACCTATAAAAGGCAAATCCCTCACTCACTCATCACTAATTCTCCAACTTCCTTTGTTGGTAGAGAGCTGAAATTTTATACTGCTTCTTTAGGTCTTAAATATGACAACTAAAGTATTTTTATCTTGATAAAGTACTCCAAAGTCAAATTCAAATGGTTTATTGCCTTTCAACATTTTTACATGTAATCGACATTGTCAGCTTATATTTAAAGGTAAAACTAAAATTCATACATGTACAACATTGCTTATTATACGACTTATTCCTACTGTAATATAAGTTACTGTGATTAAAGCTTAATTTCTTTTAAAATTTAAGGTCATTGACATTACTCATAAAAAAATCATTAATAGTATAAAACTCACAATTTTTTAGCCAGGTGTCAAGGACATGTTTAAATTTATTAATATTAACAGTGGTTGCTGCCATTGGTAATCTATTAAACATTTTAATGCTTAGATATTTAAAACTATTGCGGGTAATTGATAATCTAGTGTGTGGCAAGGATAAACAATGTATATTTCTAGTATTATGTGAATGTGTATCAGATCTAAAACTAAGATTATCAATATTTTCCTTGACATACATTAAACAGGTAAAAATATATAATGATGGTATTGTCATTATTCTAAGCTTTTTAAAGTGGGTTCTACAAGACTCTGAGGGCCCAAGCCCCGCAATGCATCTGATAGCTTTTTTCTGCCACTTGAAAACTGAAAGAGCACCACTAGCGTTACCCCAAAGGGGTAGAAACCACTCCTAAAAGATTGCTCCATAAGAATAACATTGGATTGAATATAGTAAATTCATAACAGCTGTTTTGTAAATAAATAAACATGTCTATTTTAAATGTTTAACATTATACTATTGATGCATTTTTAATATTTTACTAGGAGTTTAATCTTCGGCTGTTAAACAAAAATAAATGAAATGAACATGCTTGAAATAGGCTAAATAGGTGGCAAAGCAGTTAGTGTGAGTGAGATAATGTAACTATGTAACTAAATTTAATATTGTGATTTTACGTTATATAGTTAATCTACTATTTTTTGTATTTAATAGTTACATGCTGAAGTTACATTCGAGGTGTAGCGAGCGTCGGGGTAGGCACACGAAGCGTGCAGGTGTGTCCCCTAGTATCATATAAAATATCGTGATGGCATTCTAGCATCGTGTGACGTCACAATATTTATTTTCAATTGAATAAAAAATAAATAGATTTATCTGTGAGAATGTATATTAATTATTATTCTGTAAACACCTTAGATCGCCTAATCAGTGTGTAACATTTGCATGGATAGAATATTTTTTCTGTCAGATTATTGATCAGTCCTGACTAGGTTGGATAATATTAACTCAGATGGAGTGTAAAAGGTGGTAAAATAAAATAATTTTGATTAGTAAACTTACTGAAAGGTTCCTGTTCATAATTGTCACTTTGATGTTGATGTAAAATGCAAAACAATCAAATCCAAGAGAGAGAGAAGCATTGTGATTGTGATCTTTCTAAATATAATACAGATGGATTTAGAGATACGATAATTTTTATAGAACTGAAGCTTTATCAAACTTCTCATTTTTAATTCATAAATATATAATGAATTAAACATTATGTGGTCCAGTGGCTTTGATCGGAGAGTTCCGTCTATTGCAAGATAACGGAGTCAAGCAACATCGAGCATGTCTATCCTTTGGATGGGTGAGTAATCCTGTCCAAGCATGTAGCCCGCGAGCCCGGTCACTGATGGTGGTTCGAAAGTCACCCTTAAGCTGTTGATGCCCAGGTTAGGTGTTAGAGAGGGCTCCTTAGCCCTAACTTCGCCTGTTAAATAAGATTTACTTTAACTTTATAATTTAGCTGCCCACAATTTTCTTTGTATTACCAGTTGGCTCCTAGCTGATATTTTAGATTTCAGACTCTATAAGTCAATGGTTTTAAATCAAAAACGTCAGAAATTTCTCGTGATGAAATGTTTATCGGTTGTTCAGCATGACCTCATGTATCGCAAGAGTTTTTAATTGCACTCATTTCATTACTGATCATAAATTAAAAACTAAATGATCAATCCTAAACGACTTTAAAATTAGATTTAGATACACAATTATTATTATGGATCAATTGAACTATTTTGGCATCCAGATTTCCGAATTTGATCTTATAATTCATATCTTATTTCCGGTTGATTGTAATCACATTATTAATGAATAAAATACCCACTTTTCATAGCATATTCACAATCCATTTTTTTTTTTAGAGGAGGCAATTCTGAAAGCAATTGACTGTGTTTGGCGATGACGCCTGAATCGTAGCATCGCTTTGGTTTATCCAGATTTTGCCAACAAGTTTTGCTACTATATGTTTTTGCGGGACACTGTAATCCTAACCACCAAATTGGCCAGCTGTATTTTTGCTAACATTGACAGAGAAGAAACAGGTTGTTTTCTTATGGCCACAACGACGCATTAGTGGCAGTTATATATAGGAGTAGAACTAATGTACATCTTTGTACATGTTTAGTAATAATTACTATGTTTAGCCTTGAGGAATTGGGGGGGGGGGGGGAAGTAAGCAACTGTCAAGATGCTGGCTCTGCCATGGCATGGCAAACTGGAAAAATAACTATTAGGCATACTAACTTGACGCTCATTCAGCATACTATTGAATGCAACGTCTGTTACTTTCTTATCTCTGTTACAGTTCAGTTGTTTCAGTAACTAGTTGTAAGTTACTATTTCAGTTAATTAATTGAAAAATTCATCAATATTTAGTTTTATTGAGACATTAATTTTAAATTTTCTTGTAATAAGTAACTGCCTTTCTTATTCGCAGTTGTTACAATTTTATTTCAGTTTGCTCTTAAACTATTTATTAACGATTATACCAGTAACAGATAATATTGTTTTTTTTCTTAAGTTTGTGATCTGTTTATTATTTAGTCTAGTCCTGCTTGAATTAATTTTTCTGTTATTTATATAACAGGCAAATAGTAAAGGTAATTTAAAATAGGGAGTATATAAATGTGTCTTAGCATTAATGGTTTAACTTTTTACCACATCATATACTAATAAACTATTATTATTATAAAATTATTTGGTTTATTTGTTGAATGTACCAAGTTTCAAATAAATACATTCAATTCTCTCCCGAACCTAAAACTCTCCCATCCATCCCTAGTATTAAGTTAAATAAAAATGTCATTTAACATTGAACACTTCCTCAAAATAACAAATTTAGATAGATCAATGGCTACATTTTAACATGGCTAAATATTAAATTTAACAAAAAATGGCATTTTTTTAATGAATTATGTGCCTAATTTATATCTTTGAACTTAAATGGTAATTAGTTAAATGTACCAATTAAAGATTCACTTATTTTAGAGTGCCAGCATTTTAAAAAATTTTATTTGTTTTATAAAAAATTATCACCAATTTATTACTGCACAGATCGATCAAGATATGGCACAGAAGGTTCAGAGAGAGGTGGTATTTTCAAAGATCTTAGTCCCTCCAGAGAAGACACTCGTGGTTTGAGGCATTCTCAAGGATTTAATGATGACCGACGGAGGTAATTAAATAGTCCTTTCCAGTTATTGTAATTTTAACCTTTGTGATTGTTATTTCATGAAAATTAATTTATGGTATCAATAATGAATTTTTTGTAGATATTATTATCCTTGATTATATACATCTACAATAGATAAATGGGACGAAACTGGGGTATTGCAGCTGGGCTAAGGCTCTTTATGAAGTAGCCTTATTATTATGATTATAAATGTTTGTAGTCCAGCTGGGTCCAAATCAAGCACATCTCAATGTAGAAGATGTATAAGCCCAATTTTTAATTACCACAGAGGGCCGAGGTAAGGTACCAGCTACTTGGGTACTAAGTGTTTGAGAGATTGTAGACGACAAGTTCCATGCTCTGTCCTCTTAGCACCGACAAAACCATGACAACGTCTGCTCAATGGTTGCCATTGGCTTGAGACACTACTAGAGAAGTCTGGGGAATCTATGTTAGATGGTAGTCAAGGTTCAGATGTTGTCTAGGGAAGAGAACTGAGTGTCAGGTTTGTCAGTTAGCTGAAAATCAGACCAACACTACATGGTTCAGATTCCACGTAAAACTGTAGGTCCCATAGTTGCCCTGACTATTGGGCTATTAATAAATAGTCCTTTCTGAGCTAAGTCGAACTCAGTAACAATGACTACATTCGTTCATCACACTCATTCACCCCTCATATTAGCTCATATGTCTACGATTGGCGTCTTGGAAATGAATAATGTACACACCTGCAGCCAGCTTTGACTTGAATTTTGATTATAATATATAATAATTGGTGACCTGCAGGTACCTTCCTAATCCTGTTTTAAATATAGTGAACCATGTCCAATGTAAGCCGAATAACCAAGTTTAAGATCTAGGTTTTTGTTGGACAATTTATTGCTGAAAACTTATTTAAATTTAGAAGGATAACCCTGACACACTGAGGAATTGTAATTAATTTTAATGTGATGAATTTAGAAATTTTGCCACTATGCAAACATTGTGGTGATGTTCCAATTAAGTTACATAATTCATTTTATTTGACCCGTTTTATTTTTTGTTTTTCTAAAAATGCAAGTGTGTGATATGATTTTATTCACAATAAAATTGGAACATATTTTATATCTCGGATTTTTCATTTACCTGCATTGTTAGACTATTCATAGTGCTCAAATGTAAAAAACAACAAAATTTCGGTCAGACTTTTATGTTTTATGAAGCCTGGCTTTTTTAAAATACTGTTATGTTTCTTCATTTTGTACCTTATAGAGCATACTTTTATGAACCGTTTGATATGTAATACATGGTATTTGAACAGTTCGTTGTATTTTTTGAAAATTATCAAAGCTAACCATGCAAAACACCTAAATTCACCATAACACTGGAAAGTGATTTAATCATCAGTTGGAGGGTTAACAGTGCTGACAAACAGCTTGTGTCAATTACATGACAACATTTAAACATAATAATCAATTAAAGTAAAGCATGCAATCCGTGTCCACAGTTTATATAAAACCCTTCTGTTGATCATTAACTTTTACATAATAACTAAACAATAAAATTAACAACAACCTAAATCAAACATGATATAACAAAAATAACATTCTAATTAATTGATCTAAAATTATTCCTGTCCTAGTGCACTATAATATATCTAACAGGAAGAAAGGCATCTGTGTGTCTATATTTGTGGACATATGCATGTGCAAGTACCGTATATACTCGAATCTAAGCCGCACTATTTTGACCGCAATTTGACCGCAAAAACAAGGGTGCGGCTTAGATTCGCGTGCGGCTTACATTCGCCCAATTAGAGTTGAAATGCCAAGTGGTGCTAAAAGCATTTCTGAGGGCAAAAAACCAATTATTTAAACTTTTGGGCTGTGAAATGGAGGGTCTATGCAGTGTTTTCTCAGACAGCTGCACAGTCACTAGTTAATTTATACAGTCGGTCAGTCAGGTGCAGTGGTGAGATAAGGATCACGGAGGGGAGGGGAAGGGGGTGTGTGATGGGGAGAGGCTTCAAACAGGTTTGCAGGGGGGAGGGGAAGGGAGATTGATGGGAGGAAGCAACATTGCGATAACTCAGTTTTTGTGCTAGGTGAGTGACGCATTCTCTTTCCCACTTCCTTTCATAACATTCTGTTATCCTGTCTTCTCCTTTCAACCTCTGTCCTTCTAGGACAAAATATGCGTCTTAAATACTTTTGAGTTTTGACTCACTCACTAGTTCCAACAGCTGTGAACTACCGGCTCACTAACAATGAAACACGTGTAAAATCACAACAATTTTATTTTATTTGAACAAATAAAAACAAAGGGTACATCAATAACAATGACTAAAATAATATTAAAACTGACAATATTAAACAAAATGTTCATAATTGTACATAGGAATAGGCTATAATAATAGTTTAGTAATGAGCAACATTTTTAGTAATGTCTGGCACAGATTAGGTAATATTTCAACTGATAAACTAATTAATGAAATTTCTATAAACTATTAGATGCATTTCAGTTTTAAATCAATCATGAATTACTTAAATAACTTTTGTTTGAGTTTTTATTTAAATTGACTTTTGTTTTGAGTTTTTATTTGTTTCTCCTTTCATCTGTCATTTGCCGGCTGTAGTAGCTTGCCAACCTCAAATAATTGTTTGCCCTTTTTGAGGGTAATTTTAGAGTTAGAGGGTATTTTCTAAGACAACAATATTCATGTTTAGCCGGTAAAAATATAATTACAGTAATGATAAGTTATTCTTTTGATATGGTTTTAAGATTTGAAGCTAAAAACCAATGTCTCTATCATAAAATAACAATAGGTAGATAGCCAAAAGGGTAATTTTTAGATTTTGGTTGGCAGCACTATCCAAAAGATGAGAATAATTGGCTTGAAAGACAGTGGAGAGAAATGTAGAAGGGTGGGAAGGGGAAGTGGTTTGTTTTGCAATAGAAGTGGGTGACGTCAAAATGAGGTCACCAATCAGGGATAGGAGGGGCGGGGCTTAGCGGTATTTGTTTTCTTCCACTTGTCATCTTGTTCTTTGTCCTACATGAGCTTGTTCTGTACAAGATAAGGTTTGTGGCTCTACAGAGAAGCTTCTGTGGGTAGAGCACATGAACAGGTGATTGTTAAACACAGTGTAGGACTGTATCGGTCTCTCTCACTTCCTTTCCTTCTTGAAGCAGTTTAGCCTCAGTGTCCAGTTAACACTTGCCGTATCCAGTCGCTTTACTGGGTAGATACTTTGCCTATGAATTATGGAATACTCTTGTGTAAAACTAGTTTTGGGACAAATGGGTATAAATAAAACAAGTTTATTACTAGTTTTTATTTAAATACATCATGTAACTAAGTAACTTATACCAATACTTCATTTGTAAATACACTTTACATGACTTTCGTCAATTAATAGAGCTCATTTTGTGATCGCTAGATTGCCGTTTTTCCTGGATAATATTGCCCGGTAAACTGGGTGCGGCTTAGATTCGAGTGTGGCCTTTTTTACCTAATTTTCAATCAAAAACAAGGGGTGCGGCTTAGATTCGCGTGCGGCTTAGATTCGAGTATATACGGTATGTTATTTATTCTGCAAATCCTAAATGAGAATGTATCTTGCTAAGTCAGGTATTTTGCTATTGTTCAGTTTTTTAGCCCCGAATTTTCCTTCATATTTAGGTCCATTTACTCTTCATTCGTCAGATATATATTATAGTTTGGATAGTTCATCAACAGAAAAATATTTAACATATTTTTATTTTGGCTTTAAAAAGTAAAATAAAATGTATTGTATTATTATTATGACTGCAGTTTTAATTTTTTTTTATATCTTTATAGCCTAGTCTGAACTCTTCTGTTTTATATATATAACAAATCTTTATTGTTCCTGAAATATTGTTAAAATATTAAATATATAACCTAAAATATTAACTGAAAAATAACAATTCACTATTTATTTCCGAGGTTAGTTAAAGGCACTAGACAAGGAATAGAAGAAGTAGTTCACCAGCAAACTTATCTGAGATAACTAGTCCACTGGCGAAAGATTTGATTGACAGCTGGCTGTTTATTGGTAGGTTTCATAGGATTGTCAGTTTGAAGGATATCTAATATCAATGACTAACTCACTGGAACAATACCATATGCTCCCTATCATATTGTCTAGATATCTGAGCCAGATTTCCTCTCTCAGAAACCTAGATAAAATACAGCACCAAACTTGTTAAGGCTTTCTAAAAGAGAGGGTACCTTACCAACCTCATTAGTGACTAAATCCCTTTAGCCCAGACCTTAAACCAAAATCAAACTAAAAATAATTTCCAAAGCTTACACCTTTTAAAAAATCCCTTCAATGGCCTAAATGAACTCAACTAAATTCCTTAAAGATGACTTCAACATATTTAAAGCACTGCCCTCATATTAAAGAACTGAAAAGTGTTCAAAGTCAGTCCAGATCTTTGTATTATTATCATTGCCAGTAGAGGGGTTGAACAAAAGTCTCCTCCATTTTCCTCAATACAAATTGGCGTGGAAATGGGTGACCATTGCAGTACTCGTGATAAAATAATGAAATTGATGCTTGAATTTTGGAAATGGTTCTTCTCAAGGCCAAAGGACCTAGTTGAACCAGGAACAGATAGCTAGGTTTGGAGTTGGAAAGGTGTGTTTTGAGGAAGTGCCCAGCGAATGTGAGAGGTATGATAGTGTTTTAAAGTGTAGTAGCATCTATGGTGACAAGAGTGGTATTGGTTTGGGGAGATGGGAAGGCTAAGGAAATTATTGGTGTCCCAAACATAGGAAGGAAGCTGTCATACATACCAGAGATCCCTACAATGACAGGGGTTAGAGTTTATCATCGAAAAATGCAGAAATCTTTTCAATGAGGAAATTATAACTGGCCACGTTAGGTCTGCCAGTAGAGGTCTTACTATGAATAACTGTGATGAATTTTATCCTAAATTCTCTCTTTGGACGTATTAGTTTGGTCAGCCTTTAATACGTTTCATAAGGCCACTGAATAATAGGTATAGCATTCAAGCAATAGAAACAGCTTTAAAAATCTTATAGTAGTTTTTTATACAAAAATTTTCATGGTATAAAAAATATCTCAAAGAAAAGTGCTACCTTTATACTCACAATATACTAATGTGCAGTACATATAAGTGCATCATCACTGGAGAACTACATGATCATCAGCCATGAGAGCTTTGGAAACATGAGCTTTTAAATTTTGAACTTGTCTTCTTGTTAAATGGTTTATTATTCTTCCTTTTAACATTGCCTCATAAAAGTTTAAAAGGCTGATCCTAAAATATTTATACTAAACACTGTTGAAAATTTATTATTTTCTTTGAATTTTAATAATATTTATATTTTATAAATCATAATTTGCTTTTCTCTTAATTACTCTGAGAATAATGTCATATTCCATGTATGATTTGTTATTATGATACTATTGGATTATTGATTCCTCCCTCTAAACCAATAAATTATAAAAATTACTCCAGAGTCCAATTCTAGCTGCAATTTCTATAAATAAATAATTGTTGGAAAACTTGTTTATTTAAAAAGGTATGAACAAATTACTATTAATATTTGTGTGTATTAACACTTTTTTGTACAGTATGACACACAGTGTTGAAGGGTTAGTAAACTGATTATTTAGTGTCCATGATTCAATATTGCATACTTATACTTAATTGTACAGTGGAATCTTGATAGCATGAAATTCTCGATAGCATGAAATTCTCGATAGCATGGATTTTCCAAATCCCCTTGAACCTCTCTTAACACTCAATGTTAAAATAATCTTTATAAGACGAGTGTTACGGTCCAACTACCTTAATAACACAAATTTTATTCGATTTTCAAGACAACAAGAGCATGAAATTAAAACCTCTATAGCACGAATATCAATAGCCTGACACCTTTATACCGCAAATTCAACCTCTGTAAGACGAATTCCCTCAGTAAGGCGAAAGAATATTTCCATTTTATTCGTGTCAAAACATTTTCCACACCAATAATTCCGATTGGTGCGACTACTGGTACAATACCGACTTGGAAGTAGACGGTACTTACGAGTGTAGATTTATATCTGAGTTAATGTACAGTAGTTTGGTTTGTTGTGCAGTGCCGTTCAGTATAATGTATTAACAAGCGTTTCTCAAAGGAAAGGAATTATTTTTGCACTTGCAGCAATACATATTGATCATTTTATTCCATTACATATGTTTTAGAGTTAGTACTTAATTATTAAATGCTTTATATGGATTTGTGTTTTTGTTTCATTTATGTTTATTATCCCGCCATAGTATACTGTAATACTGCAGTACTGTATTTCAGTTCCAAACACAGCGTTTGTTTATTGTAGAACTATTGAATTATTTTCGCTCATTACAAAATTAATCAGTAGCCTACAATACATAGATTTAGTCAATTTAACGTAGGTACGTAGTGCAGTAATTAAACTAACAATATTATTACTATTCATTATTAATTTTTAAGACGCCGATCGTAGAGATATGGGCGAATATGAGGAGTGAATGAGTGTAGAAGAACTATTGTAGTCATTGTTACTATCTGAGTTCGACTTAGCTCAGAAAGGACTATTTATTAATAGCCCAATAGCCTGGGAAACTATGGAACCTACAGCTTTACGTGGAATCCGAACCAATAAACAATTTGTTTCATATGAAAACCAACTTTTATACAACGAATTTTGCCCGTTTAAACCCTACTACCACAAACCTCGCCATCACGAATATCTTGATAACATGAATATTTTTCAATCCCCTTCAGATTTGTAGTATCGAGGTTCCACTGTATCACTACATTTTAGAAAATGCTTTGTTAGACAATGCTATACTTTAAAAATGAGCTTATTACGCCCTTCTGTTTGATTCTCCCAAATTCCATGCATCAAATGAATTAGCTTGCAACCAAGCTATGCTTAAAGTATCTGTGTATTTTAGTATACATACTTTGTTATTGCAAATAAAAGTATCAATAAAGAAAAGTTTTGTTGTTTAATTTAAGTCGAGGGGGAAGAGATGTACGTGGTGGTTGGGAGCAGCGTGGCAGTTACGATGACACAGGTTCAAACAAAGCAAGGGATTGGGACTATCCTGATTCCAGAAGAGAATGGGATGCCCGTAATAGGTATGTACAGTTTTATCTTTTTATACAAAGTGATTATTTTATTTGGTAAGGTATCAATTAATTACTATATAGTTTAACTAAGAAAAATCTCTAAAGTGGTGATTTACCCTACAAGACCCAACTTATTTACATAGTATCCGTTAAGGTTTTAGCTTAATATGACTGACACTTAACTTATAGTTACAACACGTGGTGTTTCAACCTGTGTCACGACTCTTCAGTGGGCAATGCCTTACGCGAACCTCGCCACACCTTCTGGGAGGTGAGGTGGACATCACCTGCCCTGACACTAACCAGAAGATTCAACTACTTAACTGGGTGGGTGTAGTAGAAATGTTCAGAAAATGATGTTGAGATTATTGCTGATTATTGGCTACTATGTGAAAAGAAATATATAAAAGAAAATAAATAAACAACAATACACAGTCAACTAAAAAACAAACAAGAAAAACGTGTCCTCTCATCAGTAAAAAGTAGCAAAACAGATGTTGTTCCATGCAACTATGATAGACACACTGATCCCGTCAACCTCCAACCTTATGCTGATCTCTGTTTATTTAAGGTGGGCCCTACACCACTACACCACAGACCAGTGCCTCTAAACAGTTGCACGGAAAAAAGTACTAGCCCAAGCTGTATTCGAAATGACGATCTTCTGCACTGTGCCTGTCCACAGTACAATGCCTTAGACTGCTTGTCCTTTTCAATGCCAATGGTGAATCAATATTTTTCATTAAAAGACTATAATGTTACTATAACGCTATATGCCAATGAAGTGTTATAGAAAAAATACTATAATTGGTATATAGCCTCAACACATAATGTAAATTTTCAATATAGTTGTTATAGTTAATATTTAACCCTTATCACGCGGCATACGGATATATCAGTACAATGAAAATAGCTCTAAACGCGGCATACGGACATATCCGTATTGATGTATTTTTTAGGTTATTTTTATTTATTAGTACACTACATAACCGGAAATGGGCACAAAAGCCTTTAAATGCTTATTTATAGCCAATCGGATGCAAGCTGGTTTAATTTCACACAACAGGAAGTTAGAAACAGCTGTTATGATATTTTCGTTGCCGTGACGACTGACGCATAGCGCGGAATGCGGATATAACTGGATCTCGCTAGACAGTTCGCCCGCCAGTGCCAGTGTCACCAGTCACAGCGAAGAGTCTGTCTAGTTGACATCACTAAGCTTTTGTTTACATCGTTGTAGTTATTCTTTGGTTGGTTTGTTTCATTTTATTGTTGAGTTTTTTTTCTACGTCGTTGTTGTAGACCTGCACGGAACATCCCACACTTCACCCTGACGGATGTTTTGAAGTGTATCTATCATACTGTCCAAAACTACTAACTAATCCCATTACTGTATTATAGTTTATTTGATAACATGATATAATGAGATTGTTTTTCATTTTATTTTATATTGTTTAAATTTAGACTAAAGTTATTGTACTAACTGAATATATAGCAGCGTATTCCATAAAATTGTTTTAATCATTATGTCATATTACAAAATGTAAAATTAAATAAATTTTTATGAAATGGCTATTTTTTATTACTTAAAGGTCCATTAAGTGGAAAATAAATTAAACTTTTGAAAAAAATAAAATTAAAAAAATAAAGTTAAATGCACGCTATTGAGACTTAGGCCAAATTTTATTCAGCGCTTTAAGGGTTAAATCTATCTTTAATACCCATGAAAATTATAATCAGACCCAGATTACCTGAGGGAAGAGTAGCAGTGATAACTCTTACACTGGTGAGTGGTAAGTGTGATACAACACTGCAGCGTCCATGAGTAAAATTGTCCTCTGATCTTTCTATGCTGTAATGAAAGGGTTTATCATATATGATATGATATATATAATTTTAAGCCTTTTAATTTTTTAAGCCTTATAATTTTTTTTATTTTATTTTTAAGATAATTAGAAGTAAGTTTTGAAAAGCTCTTGAACATAATTAAGGTGGTGACCTTATTAAGAGCTTTGATATTACCTCTACTCTAAAAACAAGTAGAGATTGGTGTAATATTTTAAGGCAATTTAATTTTCAGATTATTAATAATAAACCAACAAGAGCTTCTAACTGTTTAGACAATGTGTTCATTAAATACAGTAAACCTACTATTACAACAAGTCTGGTTAGTATTTTTAACTTTCCTTACTCAGATCACGAGGGGATAATTATCGCAATTTCTGGTTTAAATAAAATCAATCACCAGCTGAATAGGTCCACATCTAAGAAGTCCGAGCAATATGCTAATTTTATAGTGCCCTCTCATGCTTTGACTAAACTTACATCAAATTTATCTTCCTATGACTGGCAGCATATTTTATCAGACTCCTCCAATGGGGCAAGGGAATTGTTTGGAGTATTTTTTAAAATTTTCCTTAATAATGTAGACTCTTAAAATTATTAAAAAAAGGAAAAGTAATATTAACGATATGAAAATTAAACACAAATGGTACACTAAGGACCTTGCATTAATGAAGAGTAAGCTGTTATTTCTATATGGACTTGTTAAGAGTTCTGATAAAATTTCTAAATTTAATAATAAAACTCAGTTAAAACAGAAGTACATAGATTTGAAGTACCAATACCAAAAATGCATTAAAGTGTCTAAAATGTTGTATAATGTTAGTAAGATTGAATCAAGTAATAACAAGTGCAAGGCTGCTTGGAATATAATTAAGAGTACTCAGACAACCTCTAATCAATTATGTATGACTCCTAATATTAACCCTGATGTTTTTAACAATTACTTTATTACTTCAATAAGAGAAATAAAGAAAAATATTGACTCATCAAATGTTCAAAGTGATTATCTAGTAAAGAGTAACAAGGTTGCCCTGGATGACTTTTGCTGGAGAGTGGTTACTAACAATGATGTATTAACCGCAATAAAGAAAATGAAAAGCTCTAGAAGTATTGATGTATATGGTATATCCAATAATATGTTAAAGGATATTGCATTAAGTATAGTTCAACCTCTTACTATGTGTTTCAATTATTGTTTAAGTGAAGGTGTATATCCAAATGAGTTAAAAATTTCAAGAGTGTGTCCAATTTTTAAGAAGGGCCCAAAAGAACATCCAAGTAGTTATAGACCAATTTCTATCATTCCTACTATATCTAAAGTCTTTGAGCTAATAATTTTTGAACAGATATATTTGTTTTTTGTGAACAATAATCTCCTCTGTACTGAACAATATGGGTTCAGAAGGGGAAAATCAACATTTGATGCCATGGACGACCTCACAAAAAAAATCCATCAAGCTTTTGAGACCAAGGCCTTTGCTCGGGCCACTTTTTGTAACCGGAGCAGGGCCTTTGATTGTGTGGATCACACTAATATCATAAATAAATTAAACTATTATGGCCTTTCAGAAAATTCTCTTGAGTTTTTTAAATCATATTTTGAAAATAGACGGCAAGTGGTACAAATTGGTCATAGAACTTCACAGGAACTGCAACTTGAATGGGGTGTACCCCAGGGCTCAGTTTTGGGCCCACTGTTGTTTCTTATAAGTATTAATGATTTGCCTTATTATGTGAATGCTCAAACCATACTTTATGCGGACAACACAACTTTTTTTAGTCTTAGTGATGACCTAAATGAGCTAAATAATTTAGCATCTGACTCCCTTCAATCTGCTAATACTTGGTTTAAATTAAATGGATTTTTATTAAACAGTGACAAAACCAAATCTATAAATTTCGTTCTTAAAAAAAATAAATTTTCTGATGTTTGTGATAACAGCTTTGTTGATACTGTAACATTTTTAGGAGTTTATTTTGACAAGTCTTTAAATTGGAATGTACATATAAATTTTATTAGTAAAAGACTATCTAGGGTGATTTACCTATTGTTACGACTAAAAACTGTTGTTCCTGGGAACTATTTGAGAACTGCCTATTTTGGTTACTTTCAGTCGATAATTAGATATGGTTTGGTACTCTGGGGAAATAGTTCAAACATACAAGGTATACTTATTTTGCAAAAAAAAGCTATTAGAGTATTAAAGGGATTACATCCTACTGAGCATTGTAAACCTTATTTTAAAGAACTTGGACTACAAACTGTCATCAACCTATATCTTTTTGATGTTCTCATGTACGTTTTCAACAATCCACATTTACTCAAGCTAAATCATAACATCCATCACTGCAATACTAGAGGTAAAAATTGTACAACCATACCATTTTATCGTCTAAGTAAAACTTTAAGTAGTCATGTTGTTATATCACTGAAGGTTTACAATGTCCTTGTGCCAATGATTAAAAAGTATAGTGTAAAAATCTTTAAAAATAAGTACTATGACTGGCTGCTCAACCATCCTTTTTATCATATAGATGCATTTTTTAATATGCGTGACATAAAGTTTTAAGACTAAACATAATCATGTTTAATGCTATATACTCTAATGCTATATATAAGACATATGTATTTAGCCTATTGTGTATTAATTAAGTGATGACTTGGCTGTTTAGCTGCAATGTGACTTTGTCAATAATTTGTAAAATTCTTATGACAAATAAAGAAATTTGATTGATTGATTGATTGATTTAGAAAAAATATCACTCTTACTATGATGTATATTTTTTAACACGTTAGCTGCCGTTCATACTTTAAAAACCTTTAGTCATTGTCATGATGGTCGTATTTGACCGGCACAATGATTGTACATCATGGTACCTGCCCATCATATATGGTTCGCAACTCTAACGAGCAGAGATATTTTTAGATTAAGTTTGCTGCATTGTGGTACCTCCTTGTCAAATGCATCTCAACTTTCAGCACTCAGTAATGATTCAGGAACTACACAGGAAGATTTTATAAACCCAAGCCCATTTTTACAGGCTTTGGTAAATAAAAGAATGAATTGTCCTTGATCTCACATCTTGGTGCCGGTTAATGTCAGCTGACACATTTCATGTTCTACGTTTTTTTTTTTTTTTTTTTAATTTGAATATTATATTCAGTAATGTATTGATATTTATGGGTTCAACATATAAATAATAAACTTTATTAGTTTTTAAAACCTGTTTAGCGTATATTAAATAGAAGAAAACACTTGATAACTAACGCAACAAATAATTGCAATTACCTAGAATTAATTGTAATATGCAATATATATATATATATATATATATATATATATCTGGTATTCATCAGAATGTCAACAAAATAACAATAAAATAAAATATTTTATGGTTAGTGTGTGTTTTGACATAAAACAATTATTAAAAATTGCATAGTATTTACTTGGATAATAAAACTCTAAGCTATCAATTTATTACCTAGTTTTTCAATATACTATTTGTACATAGAACAAATAAGCACTAATGAAACAAATAAAAAATTAAACTAAAAGTTAAACCAATATTCCATAACTTTACTTGTAAAGTTCACAAAAGCGGTTTTTACAAAGATATGGTTTCTTTGGTCACCTATCACAACATGTGTTCACTTTTTCAAGAGTTTTTGTTGCCTGTGGACCTTTGGTTTCCATAACAGCTTGAAGTTACTTCTCACTCTATGTTGTCCTTTACTTTCCCTCGTGACGTTCTGAAAGACTGTGAGATAATGATGCCCAGTTTTATATTTATTTTATACAGGATATATGAATAACTATTTACACTTTTTACAGCTTATAAAATACATAACATCACTAGCCTATGCCAATGTGGATCTCAGTAAACAAAATCACATATTAAAAAATTTAAAAAACTTTTATTTATAATAATTTTGTTTCTAATAAAGATCATAATAGTTATTCCAGAACCTATACAAGTTATTTCAATAATTGTTATAAAAAACCATTGCACAAATCACTTAAAAACTAAATGTAAACACACTGTTTACAGAAACGGTAGCAACAAAACTGGCAATATTGAAAACTAAATATTAATTGCCCTGGATATTGGGCTATTAATAAATAGTCCTTTCTGAGCTAAGTTGAACTAGATAGTAACAATGACTACACTCCTTCATCTGCACTCATTCACCCCTCATATTCGCCCATATCTGTACGATCGGCGTCTTAGAAATGAATGAATGAATGATTGAATAAACTGCAAATTCTTCTTCTCTCCATTAAGTTGTCAGAGGGATGAGAATATGGATATTGGTCATTTGATAGATAATTCAATGAACTTTTAAACGATACCCATTACTGCATAAAATTTCCTGTCTTACATATTTTAAAGACATTTAATAAAGACTAATGAGTTTAACATTAATTGAATGTTCAAGTAATTCAAATAATGTAAGAAAGTTTGTAATGGAGTTGGTTTTTAATCATTTCTGTGATAATAAAATAAAATAGGTGTCCATAGTACTTGCTTTTGTATAGGCTGTTCTCAAACAGCCAATTATCATAAATTATGTTTTTTTACGATTGGGAGGGCCAGGCTTCAGTACCTGGTAATGACCGTTAAGCCAAAAGGCTTATTGTGTGTCCTCCTTTACAGGACCTCAAACCTCATCCAATCCAAGATCCTTAAGAGAACCTTGAGATTGCCTTGATGAGGTTTTCCTGTGCTTCACCTTGGCCACGTTCTAAAACACCACCCAAGGTTAGAGCCCGCTTCCTAACTAGTGCTGGGCAGTGGAAGAGGATGTGCCGTCCAGACTCTTCCTCCTCCCCACATTTCCTACACAAGAGAATGGGGGTTGGATACACCATCTTGTTCATAAGTGCCCAAAACGTCTAGTGTCCAGTTATAAAACCAACTACCCTTTAGAGTTCTGATCTTGCGAGAGAAAGAGCTTCAACCATGTTGGAGTACGGTGGTCCCCAACAGGACCTTCTTTGCTTGCCTGTTACCTGGCGTTGCCTCCCAGGTCTCCTGGTGCTTGTCAGCAACCCATGTAGAGGCAACTCTCTTGGCGAGGCTGTAAGCAACCCCGCATGCTGGCTCTGGGCCAGTGAGACGTTACTCAGTGCCTCTCTTGGCACAGTGATCTGCCTTTTCGTTTCCCAGTACCCCGCAGTGGCCTGGCACTCATGAAAGGATTACCCTATTGAAATGCACCATCGTTTTAATAACCCCCTGACAGTCCCAAACTAGACTCTAGGTGAAGTTGAAAGACGCAAGTGACCTTAGTGCTGCTGGCTGTCTGAGTTCAGATAGATTGTTTTTCCCATAAGGCCCAAATCTATGTTTGCCTGAGCACAGGCAGCTATGATATCCACATCCTCTTGAAAAACCGTCGCCAGTTTGTCGAGGCTTAAACTGATCTCAGTTTTTGACCTGGCACCATAGACCAGTAACCAAACCCAAGGATGGTTCATGAGCCATATGTGTACCACATGATTGTGTTCTTTATTGCGATTGATTCATCTTGTTCCTAATCTTTTCTGTCAGCAATGACGCCACAGTAAGGTTTGTCAAAGTCAGTTTGTTTAGGCATTATATGTGAACACATCTCTAGAATGTCTAATTGTAGGATGCTAGAGATTTCTGTATTTTTACTGGCACAGTGAGCTTGCCAGCATCCACTGGTCTGGAGCCTATATGCCGCAAGCCTTGCCTCCCCCATGATAAAAATTTCAAGGAGGGACAGACTTAGCAGCACCTCCATTGCAGCGGTGGTTATACCCTTAAATAACCCAAGGATTCCCAAACAAGCTAACCGCTGCACCTTGGTTAGGTTTTTTGCAGCAGTGACTTGTTGGACCTTGCGCCATCAGATAATGGCTCCATATAAGAGCATCTGTCTGACGACCTTTGTATAAAGCCAGTATACTAACTGAGGGTTCAATCCCCACGTTCATCCAAAGGTACGCCTCAGCCTCATCAATGTAGCCTGAGAGCGGTCTATGGTGTGGGTGAGGTGTCTATTCCAGGTGAGTTTGTCATCCAGCCATACACCCAGATACTTAACTTCCTTAGACATCTGGACACAGTTGCCAAAGATTCTTGTTACTCTGACAACCACTGCATTCCTTTTATTAGTGAATGGTACCATAACGGTCTTACCAGGGTGAACAGATAGCCCCTCAGCTATGCACCATGTCTCCACCATGGACAATGCCCTCCTAATAAGATCTAGGCATGTCGCTATGTATTACCTCTTATTAGGATCACAATAACGTCAGCATAACCCTGTACACTCCATGCTTTTTGAGTGCTGTGAGGATATCATCTACGACCAGGATCCACAAGAAGGGTAACAAAACGCCCCTCTGTGGACATCCTTTTTGCGATCGTACCTCTCTCACCGCCCCACACAGGGATGCTTGGGCTCTGCTGGTGCTGAGCATGTTGCTGAACCAGCGTACAACTGTTCCTTCAGTACCCCTGAACACCAGCTTGTCATGTTATGAAAGGCTCCTTCTATGTCCAGGAACACTGTCAAAGCAATCTCCTTAAAGGAAATCGCCTGTTCAATCATGTGGACTAATGCGTATAATGCAGTCTTACAGGATCTGCCAGCTTGGTAGGCATGCTGGTTGGGGTGCATATGTTGACTACTTGCTACCCGGCTCTAACATGCCTCTAACATCAGGAACTTCTCAATGGTCTTTAGGTGAAAAGATTAAAGACTTATTGCGCGGTAAGCCTTTGCTGTATCATAGGAGGGTTTCCCAGGCCTGGTATAAATTATGGTTGGGAACTGTGTATTACTTAATTATGTAACTGGTTGACACTGGAAACATTAGCTTAGATGTTAAAACCATCATCAATGTAGCTTATTTACAAACAAATTGTTTTTGCAGACATGGGGACTGGGAGGGCACCGTGGAAGGAGAAGACTGGGGCAGATATGGTGGAGGGGGTGAGTGGGGAGGAGGGGACTGGCGAGATGAGTGGCAACATCGCCCACCAAGGCACCCACCTCGGGATGACCAGACAATAGTCTCGTCCAACCACATTGTTGTCAGAGACGCCAATAATGAGGACTCTGGGTAAGTACTCTCATGCTCCCATCCTTTTTACTGTTAACCTAGCATTGTTTGAAGTTTACTGAGTTCACAAACAACTATGATTTAATATTCTATTTACATTGGAGATATTTTAACCCTTAAAGCGCTGAGTAATTATTTGTAATTTTTCAATTAATTCTAGATTATTTTCTATTTTAACCAGTTTATTGCAAGGTTAAAAAAATAAATATAACTATCAGATACATTTTTTACATTTCTATTCATTGAAATCGTCCAGGTTAGTCATTGTGAAATATTTACAATTCTACAGAATACAATTAGACTATGTAATAATAAAATAAAATTATTTATAACTTAAATAAATGAAACTGGAAAAAATATAAAGTAAAGGGTAAATTACTCAAACAAGGTTAGTAATTACCTTTGGAACACACAATAAGCGATTGAGCAGCAAGTCGTCTGTCTTCACTGTTCCGCATATATAAATGCATCAAGCGCTGGAAGTAACTTCGAAAATGGCAGTGATTAGTAAAAACGTCATATTTATTATAGTTTTTGCCTAGTAACCAGTTCATGTGGTTCATAACTGAATAACAACCTAAAAATTGTGTTGACCTTGAACTGTAGAGCGTGCTGCTGTGTATTTAATTTAAATAAGTTTATAAATATCGACAAGTGTAAATATACGGATACCGCATTATGGGAAATTGTACACAATTCAGATTCCGCGTTTTAAGGATTAAATGTATTCTAAAAAATGGAAATGATAATTGTTTCACCATACAGAGTTATATTTAAATCATTGTTTATCCGGCTTTTCGTGTCATATAAGTAGACAATCAGTGAAAATAATGTTATTATTAGATAAAGTTGGAACTACACGGAAATGCCACGCCACAAATCTTGGTCACAACTGTTTGAGTTTTTCATCTTAAATATTGCAGGCACTGTTCTTTTAACTTGTCGAGCATTACCAGTTGTTACTGCATTATGTGCCTGAAAATCCGACCTGGCGGTTGGTTTACTTTAGCAAAGAGCAACTGGAATAGTCCATTTCTCATTAGGGAGAGTGTAAGAGTTCATTACAGTCACAACCTCGATATTGTTTCCATTGTCAGACTTTAGTGTACTATGGCGGAGTGAAAACATGTTCTCGTTCATTTAATGGATTAAGCGCAATGTAGGCCTCTCTCGTTGGCCATCCTGTATGGATATTGAATCTGTTTTTTTTAGAAAACCAAGTTTTTTTGGACTTATGTTTTATCCGGCTTGATCTGCCGACATATTAGGCTGGATAACCGAGGTCATATTGTAAGCTATATATTTCTGCAACCATCTTAAGTAAGTTGAAAATTAAGAAAAGGTTTAATCCTAGAGTAAAATTGTATCACAGTTTTTGCTGAGGCTTGCTATAATAAAAAAAAAAAAAACATTCTTAGGAAATCAAGTCTATCAACATAATTAGTGTTATCATTGTTTTTGTTTTCCGCTTTTACTTTTGCTCTAAACAACACATTAATACAAGTTTTTGCTAGGAATCTACAATAAAACATTGTTTATTAATCTTGTACATACATTCATGTGCTCACAACAAACACCTATATTAATAATTACTTGTGTCCTAAAAGCTTAAACTAAATAATTTATTAGTTAAAATTAATGTGAAGAAAAAGTGCATCTATTAAATATAGAGTTAATCTTAGAACTTAGGCTTAAGCGGCCGGTGTCATAACTAGAATCCATATTTTCTGGTGACAACTGCGTCTAGGTGCTATGTACATTATTTACCAAGTAACCAGACGTTTCACCCATAATATGAAGTGGCATCCTCAGTGGTAACTCTGAAACTGAATCGGCGAATGACCTTCCAGTTTTTATAACAAGTGGTGGGGTGGGGACTGGTTTGACAGGTATGCTGGAGAGGGGCAGAGGCAAGACCCACGTGATCTACGGCCATTGGCCGAAGAAAATCAACATGGCTGACTCTTCCATTTTATTTCAATTTACTTAAAATGGGTTCCCATGTCTTTGGCAGCCGTATACTATCATCCTTGTTAAAATTATTTCTTCTTTTGTATAATTCTATAGCTTCCCTTTCGATTCTCAGGTAGTAATGCGGGATTTTGGCAAGGACTTTAGTTTGGTCAAATAATATTCCATGATTAGTTTTTTCGCTATGTTCTGCAACTGCAGACTTTTCTATATCTTCATTCTTAGTATGCCTTATATGTTCTTTAATCCTTGTGGAAATTAACCTCTTGGTTTCTCCTATGTAGACTGACCCGCAACTACAAGGTATTTCATATACTCCAGACATAGCTAATGGAATTTTATCTTTTACTGGTCTCAGAAAATTCTTCAATTTGTTTGGTGGCTTCTAAATGGTTTTTATATTTTCTTTATTTAATTTTCTGCCAATGTTTTCCGTTGTTCTCTTTATGTAAGGTAGATATGCCTTTTTTGAGGTATCCTGTCTTGTCTTGTACTTATCCTATTTTCTTGTTGATTCCTCTTTAACTGTTTTCCAATAGTATTATTGATTTCCCTACCTGAATACCCATTCTGTTTTAATGTTGACTGTAATATTTGCCTTTCTTCCAACTATTTGAGTCTGAAATATGAATAGCTCGATTAACCGAAGTGTTTAAAACTGCATTCTTCTGTGCTGGGTGGTGATGGGAAGTAGCGTTTAAATATCTATTGGTATGTGTAGGTTTCCAGGATACCGAGTGGCCAATTCGTCCATCTCTTCTTCTCACATCTAAAACGTCAAGGAAAGGTAGACATCCGTTATTCTCAATTTTCATTGTAAACTTGATATTAGGGTGAATAGTATTAATATGGTGCAAAAAAGTATCCAATCTCTCCCTACCTTTAGGCCACACAACCCATAGATCATCTACATATTGATAAGATGCCTTGGGTTTAAAATCTGAGGTTTCCAGTAAAATATTAAATTAAGAAAATATAAAAACCATTTACAAGCCACCAAACAAATTGAAGAATTTTTTGAGACCAGTAAAAGATAAAATTCTATTAGCGTTGCCAGGAGTATATGAAATACCTTGTAGTTGCGGGTCAGTATACATAGGAGAAACCAAGAGGTTAATTTCCACAAGGATTAAAGAACATGTAAGGCATACTAAGAATGAAGATACGGAAAAGTCTGCAGTTGCAGAACATAGTGAAAAACTAATCATGGAATTTTATTTGACCAAACTAAAGTCCTTGTATTACTACCCGAGAATCGTAAGGGAAGCTATAAAAATATACAAAAGAAGAAATAATTTTAACAAGGATGCTTCTGAAGACATGGGAACCCATTTGAAGTAAATTAAAATAAAATGGCAGAGTCAGCCATGTTGATTTTCTTTGGCCTATGGCCGTAGGTCACGTGGGTCTTGCCTCTGCCCCTCTCTAGCGTACCTGCCAAACCAGTCCCCACCCCACCACCTGCTATAAAAGCTGGAAGGTCATTCGCCGATTCGGTTTCAGAGATACCACTGAGGGTGCCACGTCATATTATGGGTGAAACGTCTGGTTACTTGGTAAATAATGTACATAGCACCTTGACGCGGTTGTCACCAGAAAATATAGATTCTAGTTATGAATATAGACTTCTTTCTAGTTTCAATACTGAAAACTTTGAATATAGTCTGTTACAATACAATATATAGTCTTTGAATACTTGTAATTTTACAGACCAAGTTAACCTTATTTCCATAAACATTTTTTCTCATATTTATTATATGGCATTTTAGCTATTTGTAAACATTCTTTCACAATTACAATAAGAACTTTTTTTTAGTCCTGTGAACAAATATATTGATTAGGAAACGTTATAAATAACAATACAAGGAGGTACTGAACAGCCATTAATTACACAACCTCGCTATTTGCAACTGAAAGTGAGCATTTGATAGCTCAGTGGGTCCTGAAACTCAAATTTTAGTTTCAAATCCATCCTGCTACAAGTTCTTAATGGTGATGCATTTGAGAATCCTTGGTTGATGTTTATCTGAAGTAGAACTATTTTGAATGAGAATCATTCTAGCAGTGATTGTTCATCTGAAGTAGAACATGTCATCAACTATGGATAGTTGCTTCTCTAGTATCTTTTGAATGTTTTTAAATAGCCTTTGTTTAATCTCATAGGCTATTATAGTTTTTTTTTTTTTTTTTTTTAGTGGTCGTCGAGCTCAAGTTTTAGACTCAGAAAAGGACCCAGTAAGCAGTGGAGATTTTAAAAAAGATGGTGTTGATTCTGGTAAGTTCTTTTTTGTATTACATCTAGTGTTAATCCTAGATCTGAAAATTCAAATGTATATACTAAAAAATTATGACAACTGAATTACTAAAGAATTAATTTAGAAGGAACTTTTACGTAAAACAAATAACTAAATTACTGATCATATTTTACTTATTTTAATTTCATTAAAGGTAAATATAAAATGGAAGCTTTAGAGCAGATCAAATACCTTTATACATTTGTAACTAAAATTTAAATAGCGGTGACTTGTAAACTCTGCACCTTCTACCATCTAACCATTTTCATGATTTGTTTAATACCCACCCTTACACCTACAGTAAATATAGCTACGTGTAAGAGGGTAAGTAATACCCCTGTACGTGAAGGGGTGGGCAGATGGGCTAATAGTTAATACCAGTAGTTTTTTCTAACATATTTTCAGAAGAAAACAATGCGTTGAATGTATTACCCTCCTTGTATATATATATTTGCTTATTGTAAATGAATGTAGCAAAAATTTACAGTAAAATTTTAGATGTAAATTCAGCATATACCTTGAATTTGCAGATCTTAAATGTAACAATTCTACTAAAAAAAAAATATTACCTGTATTAAAATATGTCTACGTCTATTGTGTAACATAATGTACTCTTAAGCCAGAAAATTTTCTTTTTATGTCCATATTTTAGGTATAAGAACTGTATGATTTAGGAATGGGTCAGTTCCTAAAGTTGAACGGTTCTATCTGTTATTGACAAAAGAACCTGAACCGATGAAAAAATGTCGGTTCTGCAGTTCCAGTTCCAGAAAAATGTAAAGGGAGAAATAGCTTTCTTATCAGGAACGTTTCAGGAGTGAAAACTGCTGATAAACAGAACAATGAAACGACAATGTCTGACCACAAAATAAACAAAATATCTTTGTCACAAAATATCCCCCATAGGCCCACTTGCTTATCAGCATGTGAAATGAAACAGATAAGGATTTCAAATTTCAAACTATACCACCATTATATGGATTCGAATTCCAAGTCAGTGATGAAACCAATTATCCTTTCCACCTGAGCCTCACCCTTGTGTATCTGAGCCTTTCTTATACACCTTTCTTATTCCTGCCTGATAAAAACACCGGATGGCAACATTCCATTCTGTTTACAACTCATATCGCAGTATGAATATGATTATGCTTATAGTTTCCTTGTGTACAAAAATTTAAAGGTTTTTATAGCGAGATTAAGATATTATAATTTATTTATTTAGCTCTTTGCACTCCGACATATGATATATCGGACGTTCGCTAAATGTGCCAAAAACTCCGACATCCGATATGTCAGACGTTCAAAATATGCCTTTGCTGGCTTTATAAGCTTTCCAAATGCGCGCAAATTATGATATAATAAACTTCGATAATTATATTTTAGCCTAGTAGTACTTTGTAGTCTACTCTATCGAATTTTTTTATCAGCTGTTTTAGCGCGCAAATGACTGACACTATCACATGGTGTTTGCGCGGGAGCACCAGTTGTTTACGTTATTCTTCCGATGTTTTGTTTTTGAGAGTTTTTATAACATTTCATTCATGTTATCAGCTGTCTGACAATTTTTATTATTCAAGGTATCCAGTAACAGGGAAAATAGGGAAAACCTGGAAAGCATTCATATCTCCAAAAGAATTATGAGGATCATTTGTTGTTCTACTTTGTAAGTTATTAGTAAGATTTCGTTTCAGAAGTCTTCCGTGTTTACCTTTAGTCCTTTTGTGGAACTCAGCCTGCGTGGGGGAGCTGTGCTACAGGTCCCTTTGTGGAACTTGGCCTACGGCCTCGCGGGGGAAAGTTTGGCCTGCGGCCTCACCGAGGCACTGTGCTGCAATTCTATTTGTAGATCTCTGCATTTCACCTCGTGAGGAAGATTGGGACGATTGACCTATGGCCTCGCCAGGATTCTTAAGCAGTATGACCATGAATTTTGGTTTTTGGGGCAGCAGAGCTCATAAACATAGTCTTTTCTAAAATGTGATGGTATATTAGTAAGTAAGAGAATACCTTTTATTTTATCCCCAACTTGGATGTATTAGTTTAACACTACCCAAAGTTGTCTCTTCAAAAATGTAATGGTATAATGTGAGTTAGGAGAAATACCTATATTTTGATACCTTACTTTCTGCTATAAGTCGATAACATGGGACATTAGTTTGGATAAACAATGCTGATTTTATAAGGGTTAACCTTACTCTACAAAATGCAAAATAAATTACATTATACTGTTAAGTAATTATAGCAACACACAGTAGTTGTCATGCACATCTTCCACGACGTTACATGTACTAAATGGCAAAAATGAACACAAACATACTGTTCTAAATCCCGTAATTACAATTCCAGCTGATAAGTAATAAATAACTTGTTTAATATTTTACTGATTGCTTCTGTGCAATTGGTGGATTTCGTTACCAGTATTTAATAGTCTACTGTGCAGCCTCGTATACGGGAAGTCTACGAGCCTCAGAAATCAGAATTTTCCCAGGGTTGAGACCGGTGCCAATCGATTTCTCGTGGTCGAAACCCCAATAAAAATTAAAAATCCTTAGAGAAAAAAAAAGTTGGTTCGGATATGGCGTGTTTTAGATAATAGGATTAGTCTCTGTACGAAATTCTCTATATTGGATATAGAGTCTGTCCATGTCAGAAAATGTTATCAATAAAGTGTAATGTTGTTCAGTTTTCCCATGAAAAGGTTTGCATAAGATTTCGCCCATGCTTTTTTCTCATAGCAGTGCCTTTGATTTGAAGGTTGTTGTTACCAAAGCTTTGTAATAGAATTGTAGTATGTAAGAAATTCCTTAGAAAAGAACATTAAAACAACTACTTTGCTTTTAATTTGCTTTTAATGGTTAGGTGTAAAGCCCCCCACACATGGGCAAGCATGTTCGTGACGGTGTTGGCAGCGAACGTGCTTGCCTGTGTCTGGGGTCTACGAGCATTCCAACTGGCGAGCATGTTCGGTTCGGTGCTCGGCTCGTCAGACCCGGCGAGCCCGAATACAGACATGATCAGTCGTCTGTGAGGACAACCACCATGTTTGTGAGCATGCTCGCCGGTAACCCTTGGTCCATGGGAATTTTCTTCATTTGGATTCACAACATTTCGAATGGAGGAACTCAGAGTGTTATTGTTCTTCTAGAAGAAGCAGTTTCGACATGTCACTTCTGCAGTTACAGTGAAAATTGTTGGTGTGTTGTATAAGTTGATAAAAGTAAAATGTCGTTCAGCAATAACAAATAGTTCTAAAAGTCGAAACTTTTCTAATAAACATTTAAGAAAGGAAAATTTGAATGTAAGGACTTTTTTCCAAACGCTGATGAGAACAGCACCAGAGAGGCAAGAGTACTGTGTGGCGGTGGTGAGCATGTTCGATCATCCTTAGGCAACGCTGAGCATTTTCACGAGCATGCTCGATTGTCTGTGGGCAACGCCTTGCATGTTTGGGATCAGGTTCACAAACAGGCTCGTGAACATGCTCACCTGTGTATGGGGGGGGGGGGGGGCTTAAGAGAGGACTTTGTAATCCTAACATCAACCATTCTTACATACTTTAGTGTTTCAATAAAGACACTTTTTATTTCTTTTCTATTTTAGCCTCACACAAACACAAGTTAATTAGGATTTGCTGTTAGGAAAAAATGAAATAATTTTATTATCGTTTTGATCATTTAGGGTGGTTTAGACTGTCTTAATTATTGTTTTATGTTTGTTGAATCTGATTTGATTGTTAAAATAGCACCATAAAACAAATCCTTTACTCAACAAAAACTTGAGGTGCACTTTAAAAATTTCATAAAAATAAAAGTGCTTTTTATCATAATTTTTGAAAGCTAATCATAACTTCTCATAATGATGATACATTTAATTAACACAATTTAACTTAACTTTTGAGCTTGCGTTTTTAAAATTTATCTTAATTTATTATTTTTTTTAAATGGATCTGTTTAAGGTAAAGTGCCAATGGACTCTGGGAGTCATAAGAGGCAGAGAGAAGACAATGACATACCAGTTGAGGCCAAGAAGCCTCGATTGGATGACCCGTTGCCATCAGCAATGTTAGAAGAAGCACTCAGTGATATCAGTGATGATCCTGATGAAATCCTTAACAGGGAAGATATTGTAAGTGATTTTTGTGTTTACAACATTGTGTATTATTTTAAGTTGAAACTTATCAATATACTGGTTATTTAAGTCTAAAATTGGGTTTAGCAGACAATTTAATTATGGAAAATATTTTACACGTATAGTCCAGGAGAAAGCTGGGATAGTTTTAATTCATTTTTTTATGTAGTGGTACAATGATGGTTTGGGTCCAATTTTCTGGTATTTTCCTATGTTGAATTAGTATTTTATTGTATAGATAGTAAGTTTCAGTCCAAGTAATTTTCTTGTTTACTTGTTATATTAGTAAAAAAGATGAGAAAAGGAAATCTGCATATCTGATAAACTGTAGACGAAGATATATAAAAGAAGGATAAAGTTAATGAAATATTTCAGAGCCATTGGCACTTTGCTTAGTCAATAAGCAGATAGAACACAACTTCTTGGTCTTCAGTTTACCATTTTTTCTAAATTTACTGCTATAATTTCCTTTCATTTATTTTTTTACTGTAATCCTAGCCTTTGCTATCTAAAAAATAATCTGTATTTTACTTCTTAGAAATAGAAAAAATGCAATTACTTTTTTTAGTATCTAATTATCGTAATGTGTTTACAAAATCTACTGTCTTAAAATAGCTGGTTCAGTATTTTATACTATCTCATGTTATGTACATAAGTTTACTAGATTTTTAAATCTAATTTTATAAATTTAGGATGTCACGCCACAAGACAGTGCCATGATGGAAGAGGACATTCGGCCTTCAGCCATCACAGTTCAGTCTTCCAGTCATGAAGTGGACCAAAGGTAAACTTTCAAAAATATAAATACATGTGTATGTTTGTGCATAGATGCTTGTGTTGTGGGTGAGTGATAGTAAATTATAAACTTGGTATAAGACATCTCTAATTATAATAGTTGTTCTTATAAAAAGGTATAGTTATAAGTACAAAATATTATAGTGATCGATTTCAGTAAACTATTCTAAACAAATATTATAGTTGTGTTCACTTGTTTTGTATTTCTACCAACATGTGATATGCTAATTAAGAAACTATTTAATTTAATACTAAAACAATACTCGTTTTATAACTTATGTTGTCAATAATATTCAACATTTATATGTGTATGTATCCTGTTTTACTGTCTCTTATTTTAATCTTCTCTTATAAGAGCTCAAAAAATGTCTTACTCAGGGTGTCCAGCAACAGGGAAAATAGGGAAAACCTGGAAAAGTCAAGGAATTTTAAAAGACCTGGAAAAGTCAGGGAAAATCAGGGAATTTGAAACAAAAGGTGGAAAATCCTAACAATAACATCATTGTGTTATGATTTTTAATGGTCACTAAAAGGCATTGTGATTCGTAAGGGTGCGCTACAAAAAATACTTTACTTGGTTTAGTACTAATTGTTAATTTTACATGCCATTTAATATTCTACATTTTGAAAAAGCTACTTAATTACTTTGGTCATGCTTGTTTGGCCTTATACAAATAGTTTTATATCGCTAAAAGTTTTAGACTTAGTAAAACCATTTTCTCATTAGTACTTGTTAAATAAGTTGTATGCTTACAATTTATGCTGATTTTGGGTAAATTATAATATACTGTCGTTTTTCAAGGCACTAATAATTGTCATAATTTAACAATAGAACAAAAGGTATATTTCTTTTTTATTCAAGGCTAGTTATAATTTTTTTTTAATTTTACCTCTAATTTTATAAATTAGTCTAAAAATAATAATTGTAACAGTTTTGAATTTAATTATTGTTGCTATCAAAACAAATATATTTGAAATACTGACACTGTTTAAAGTTTACTGGACACCTTGCTTACTGGAATTTGTGTCTTATTCTACAAGTCAGTTTTGCAGTTGATTGTTTAATTCATCTCTCTCTCTCTCTCTCTCTCTCTCTCTCTCTCTCTCTCTCTCTCTCTCTCTCTCTCTCTCCCTCTCTCTCTCTCTCTCTCTCTCTCTCTCTCTCTCTCTCTCTCTCTCTCTCTCTCTCTCTCTCTCTCTCTCTCTCTCTCTCTTTCTCTTTCTCTTTCTCTCCTCCCCTTTCTCTGCCTCACCTCTACCACTCTCTACCTCTTCCTCACCTCTACCTCTACTGTGCCCCCTAATTATATTTTCTGTGCCATTGGCACTGTCTTCAGGTGAGTAGAGAGACTCAACTTATCTGAAGATGGCACAGACAATTTGTACAAAATGTGTCATTACTGTGTTTGTTTACTACTACCTGTCAAAGTGGACTTGTCTTCTTAGGCAAGATTGCTGATGTCCTATCTCTCCTAATAAACTAATTTTATATATTGCAACTCCTCTGTTCTGTTTTGGTATGTTACTAAATTGTGTTTAGTGATCCTGTTATGTTGTAGGCTATCAGTTCTTCACCCAATGAGTTTTTATATTGTGTGACATATAGCATACTTTATTATTAAAAAAATATGTATAGCCCTTGAACAGGACCTATTTACTATAGTATATATTTAAAATATTTCAATGTATTGACACAAAATTGAATCAATCCCCACAAATCTTATAGTGAATCAATATTTTATTTAATTTTCAGATTACTTGAGGAGCGGCCTAACGATGACGAAAATATAGACAACTTAGATTTTGAAGAAATATCTGATGAGGAACTTGAAGAAGAAGCAAGAGCAAATAAAGGTAACATGAATTATATTGGTAGGTATGAGTCAGTAGATACTGCAACCCACCCTCGTACTATCAAAACATTGATTGACCCATCGAGAGTGGGTGCAAAGGCACCGGACTCAGGAGGACGACACAGAACAAAAAAACCACAAGTTGAATGGCAAAAATATTAAAAATAATAAGGTTAACGTACCTTTGTCGTCTTCAGCTACAAAATCCTATTTATTGGATTACCGGTTTCAGAGTAAGAACACCATGTTCACATCCATTGTACGTTGTCAAAACAGTCACAACAGTCAAAACGTATGACAAATGTACGTTAACCTTATCATTTGTTTTATATATATATATATATCAGCTCAGGAGGATTTAGCAATGCAAAAATATTGTTTATTATATGAAAATGAAAAGAAACATTAAATTCAAAAGTATTTTTAAAAAATATTAAGTTACAAAAAATTAAAACATTAATGGACAAAACAGGCTGTTGACCGTTTGTGAAAAGTTACATTGAGTCATTATCAATTATAATTACAAATGTATTTATATGTACTTATTTCCTCGAGGCAAATAAAAATAGATAAAAAAAGAAAACATGTTCAACAAATATCACCAGTACAAAAGTTTCAATGTAACGTAAATAAAGAAGTTAGGCCTAATAAGACATATTATATCATAATATGTGAGGCGGAAAGTGAAAACATTTTCAAGGTCCCTTTTCAAAAACACATTAGAAAATAGAATATATCTTTGTTGTCTCATACTGTACATCTTAAGACTACAAAAGACATGTGTAAATTAATGCTAATATAGGCCTTATGATATAATATTATCATAGTCTAGAAAATATCTTAAAATATATAACAATACAAATTGAGCCTAAAAGGTAGTTTTTTTACATTAAATAATATTGATTTTCTAACAAAATATAAAATACAAAAATTGCTGATTTAGTGGCCAAGTAATAATACGGTGAATAATACAAATTTTTTAAAATTATTATTTAAGTTTAGACATATTCATTGTATAAAAGGGACAATGTACTAGCATTGACTTTATCATACAAAATCAGTGGTATTAGCTAAACATTATCATTGAAATAGTCAGCTATCTTATAATATGTTTTATCCAACAAAAAAAGCTTTAATTTAGTTTTAAACCGTTCAAAACTATTGATAACGATACATTACTTGAAAGAGATACATTACTTTAAAACTAGTCTCCTCAGAGTTCTAGCGATGGTTTAGAGAACTGTGGTAAATGTTGCCTAAATGCAGGACAGTTTCTTGTGTGTTTAAAACCATCGCGACAAAGGTACCTTTTCTAAAGCAGTATTGGTAGCATTTGAAACAGCTGTTTCACTACCACTCAGCTGTGACTGCATAAATTTTAGAATTGTACTCAAGTAGATCGACTTGAAGTTTTATTTGATATTGATAAGATTCAATTTAAAATAATTTAGATGAAATAAAAGTAATAAAAACATCTTTAAAAGCAACTAATGTCCTGTCTGAGAATAGGGACCTCTTGTCGTTTTAGGAAATAACATGGGGCCGACAAGAGGTCCCATATAAAATTTTTAGTTTTGTGTTACATTACTTTATAAAAACGAGATTTTAACCCTTTCCACTCAATTATTTTTTTTACCTGTTTGCCCCCTCAGCTCGTAATTTTATGATGTATTTTCAGTAGTAAGAAGCGGTTCAGTATTTGTTAGGTTTATGCAATGATTAAAATGTTATAAAATGAATTTTAACACTTAAATGTATATTTTATGTGATAGAATGGAAAGAAAACAATTGTTAACTAACAATTTTTTTTGTAACATGGTATAATATCGTTCAAATATTATATATTATCATCACCACTATTTAGAGTTTGGCCTACTTGTACAACACTGTCACTTTCTTAGATATTTTCTAATGTTGGAAGAGTTATTTCATCATTACTAACACCTTCATCTTCACTTAATTCACCATATGATAAATCACGTTGTAATTGTTATATTACTTCAGCATCATTAAGATTTAGACTACTATGAGCCGACATTTTTACACTATTGTCAAGTGTCAACTAACGAAACATAGAACTGAAGGTTAGAACAAACAAGAAAGAATAACATCACATGACATTTCAGTTCCCATGACGATCGATTGTAGTTCATATAGTTTCCGCATGATAGCAGCATGAATTGGGACCATCGATAACCAAACAACCAAATGAAACTTGTGTCATCCGTGTCGGACGCCGTCCGACATACGAGTGGAACGGTTAAATTACGATGTCAGACAGCGTCTGACATACAAGTGGAAAGGGTTAATGGATTCTGCCGGTGTTTGAAATAACTACGACTGTTTTATTAATTAGCTTTACGACAAACAGGCAATAGCTTTATTAATTACTGAAACAACACACAAATGTGAACAAAATAAAATCAATAATCAATATTTATATATATATATATAAAGAACAACACTTAGCAATCTTTTTTTGGTGTTTTTAATGTTCAATATTTTTAGCCAAACCTTTACAAAAGGGAAAAAATTGTTTACGAATACTTACCTAAAGTTCCTAGCTGCAATACATTGATCGTCGGCTGCAAAGCTAGACTGGTGAACTTGCCGTCAACGCCAAGGAACATAGTAAACCAAATCACGGAACACAGAAAATGAACACAAAGACACTAAAACTAAATGGAACACAGAGAGGAAGACTGAACTGTCTGAGGGAGACGATTGTAATGTGCAAACAGCACAATACTTAGTGAATATTGAAAATAATATGAAAAATGTTTTATTGTATTTTTTTTCTTTTATGCAGATAGCAAGGTTAAGACTACATAGTCCTCTCTTATATCTAACAATTAAATCTTGTTTGATTTTATTAGTTTATAATTTTTTAGCTGTATGAGGAAATATTTGTAATATCAAATTTATCATTACTATTATCCAATATTTTGTCATTTACATCCTTCTACTTGAAATCAATAATTTTTGTACAATCCCCTAGTAAAATACACAAGGTAACAAGAGCATTTCTGTTTATCTTTAGTAATAATTATTTGAATTGAGTGTTATACCTGGGTTGCGAGGCATTTCAGTGGCAAAAGTAAAACAACAGTTTCTAATAGAACTATTAATCCATTGTCCAGGTGTACACAACTTTACATTATATCAAACTGAATTTAAAGAATGTATACAAAACTTATTATATAAATTCAAATACATCGTTACTCTTATAGCAAAAGAATGAAAGTGGTTGTATGTGAAAAGAGCTATTTAACACTAGCAACAAATAACCTAAGCTTATTCTTGTAACTTGGTTTGATTCTAGTTGAATTATTGGTCTGATTTTTGGTTAATGTAAAAGTCTGATGCTCAGTTCTCAACTTTAAACAACATGAACATCACTTAATAGGGATATTCTCGTTGATAGCAACCATAAGACAGACGCCATGTGGGTATTAAGAGGGTGAGAACAAACTCTACTACTTAAATCTCCTCAGCACTGACCACCAAGGAGCCGAATTGCAGCACTGCACATAATGCTGTAATTTGTCAATTAACTAATCTAACGTATTTACAAAAGCATTTTCATTAAGCTGCTATCTATTTGATGTAACAAACTATTCTTTTAAGTTAAATTATAATTTTGAAAAATAAAAATTTAAACAATTTAGAGATTGAAAGTTTTGTACAATTAACTGAACTATACCAATATTTAAACAATAACTTGCACTTTAATCCAGTCAAAACTAAATGTTTAAAATTTTTAAAACATAAAAACATTGAAAATGACCGTTAATTATAATGAATAATTTTGAAATAACTTCAGATAACGAGAGAGAATATCTGGGACTAGTTTTTGATAGCAAGTAGTCATGGAAGCCTTACATTGATACACTTGGAACTAAGTAGTCCTCACAACTGTTTTTGTTGAGCAGGATTGTGAGGTACGAAAACTATATTCTTTTAAAGCTGGTCTACAGCTCACTCATAGAGTCGAGGTTAAGATATAGCGTAGTACTCTGGGGTTCTGCACCCTGTACATCATTCATTCGTATTTTCCACTTACAGAAAAGGGCAGTTCGAATAATCGCTGGAGTGAATAGGCGAACATCGTGTCGAACTCTATTTAGTACATTTCAAATTTTAACCCTAACTTCACATTTATGAGACTGTAATGTTCTATAGATTTCACTGTGAAACAATTCAAACTGGCATTGACATACACTTGTACAACACTAGAAGTAGCCATCATCACAGCAGACTCCCCACAGACTAGAGCTGGCCGCCACACTACCACAAAATCTCGGTCTCAAACTTTTTTAATATATTGTCACAGCACATCAGGCTGTAAATTAATCCTAATAAGTTTAAGACTTTGTTAAAACAATTCCTTATTACAGGGGATTTTTATTCTATGGATGAATACTTAAATTTCAATTCATAATAAGATTTATTGTTAAGTATAAGTATATATGACTATGTGAAATGCTGTTGTATTGACGCTTGTAATACAATTATCAAAATTGTCAAAATACAGTAAAGAATTTTTGAATATTTTTATTTTCATAACTAATTATGTGTATTCCATCAGTGAAAAAGTTAACCCTGATAGAAATTAACATCATATATTCCGTTTTTTTGTACGTGTGCCTACGGCATCATCATAATTTATATATAATAAACCTATAATATCTAAAGTAAATTATACACAATTGGAAACATTACATACAATTACAATAGACCCTGCCTTCCATACAAGTGTAGTGGTATTGACCCACCCACGCACGAGTAGTGATAATGATTCACTTTTCAAACATGAAAAAGAATATATATAATAATGATCGATTTTGGTAAATTATGTTGACCATCCTCAAATCACAGGCATTTCTAAAGAATAGGACTGGCATTCAACTACATGCACGTTTATCACTAACGCTATCAGGTTTGAATAATCTATGACAGTTGGTTTGTTTTATGATTATTACACTTACTTAAATCTTGGATATAATAAACTTGAGATGAAGGTTTGTAATTTTTACCACCACAATGTGCTAATTAAAGAATTGTTTAACAATAAACTCTGACTTAAGCAACAGCTAATTATCTCTTTGATAATCTAAGATATTGATGTTTATTTTGATAGTTAGCTTTGCATTGCATTTTGACAATATTTAAAGTTTTGTCTTTAACATATTAGTTGGCGGTAGTAAGTTTTAAAATGATGAAACCTGAATATTAAGTCAAAGTCAAAGATGTCTTTATTCATAAACATGTACAGAAGTATACATTGAATAGTGTCAATATCATTATAATTACTTAAACTAAACAAGTAATATTTCCCAGTTTTTTAATGAGGTTTGGCTGATTCCTCTTGTTATTATTTTCGGTTTTTATGAGGTATGGCTGATTCCTTGAACTTGCTGTTTGTCAAATGTTTATAAACAATGTAAAAATTAAAACTGAAATTTAATCTAGTGTCAAAAATATGAATTATCGTTATACTAAAGTATTAACAAGATATTACAAGAATAAAAAATATTATCTTGTCATAATTAATAAAATTCATCAAGAGAGTATAGCACCACATTTTTAAGATATTTCCTTAATTTATTTTTAAAACTGGACAAGTATTTTCGGATTTTATGTAATTAGGTATTTTCCCCAAAAATTGTTTACCAATATATGAAGCTTTTTTTTTGTGTAAAAGTGTAGTCTATGGTGTTTATTAACTACAAGGCTTCTATTTCTAGTATTATACCTATGGACATTAGTAATTTCATCAGAAATAATTAGGTGCTCCTTACAAAAAATTACACAGTAGTAGTATTTCCAGGCTCTTAAAATACTCCCTTGTAGAATCATAATTTGTCAGTTTTGCCATTATTCTTATTGCTTTTTTTTTTTTTTTTTTTTTTTTTTTTGTAATATAAGAATTGGATCCAAGTAGCACTTATTTCTTGCTCCATACAAACTTAATCCATGACTAATATGTTACTGAATATGTGAGAAATAAACAATTCTTAAAGTAGAAATATCACATAAAAAAGACATTCTTTTCAGTGCATACAGTCCTGAATTAATTTTACCTATTATTTTAGTTACATGTAAATTCCAACTAAGATTTTCATCTATTACCATACCCAACAATTTAGTACATCCCTGTCTCTCAATGTACTCTGCACCTATTTAGACCTATTAGACTTGTTCTGATTGTTTGTGCTTAACTGTCAAATGTGTTTGAATTATCAAGTTCCTTTCTTCCTTGTATCAGTTGCTGTCTGATACAGTTCTTTGCAGATTCTTGTCAATCAATCACTCAATCATAATTCCTTCATTTACATTTTCTTAGAGAAAAGTAATAGAGTCACATAATAAGTTAAAATTTAAAACAATTCAGGGAATAGAGGTTACAAGTTGAAAACAGTGAGTTAATTGTTACTCCTCCAATACAAAAACTCCATCATTTTATAGAATGAGTACTGCAGGAGCCAGTTGGTTATGGCAGTCTTCATCCTTGTCACGGTTAGTATCCTCAGATGTTCAATAAGCACATTGAACAGAGATTACTTTTTATGATGGCTTTTTTTTCAAAGAGGCTAAGGTGGTGAGTTGTCAGAAGAAAGTTATTTTTGTTTCTTGTGTTGTATTGGTGTTGTTCCATTGGTTTAAGTTCCTATCTTCCTTTTATCAGTTGTTGTCTGATAAAACAGGTCTTTGCATATTGTTGTATCAGTGTTTGCTATGTTTCATCAACCATTGTTCCTTGAATCAAAATTCTTCTTATTTGCTGTGTCTTTAGTCTCATTATGAGAAGTATAAATCAGTTCTAGGTGTGGTACAAGTTGAGTGCTGTTTATTTGTGACAAATTAAATACGAGGTATAATCAAGAAGTTTCCGGAATCGGTTAAAATAGATTTATTGGACACAGGTTAAAACTTAAAAACCTAAGTTCCTTCAAAATACTCTCCTCCTGTACATAAACGATCATAAAGTTGTTCAAATCACTTTTTAAACTCATTTTCTGAAATGTCTTAATGCTTTTGTCACATTTTCTCTGACAGCTTCAGCATCGGTAAATTGCTCAACTTTCATTGATGTTTTTAGCCTTGTAAACAGGAAGGAATCGGCCAGGGAGAGGTCAGGTGAATGGAGAGGATGTTCTACGGTGGTAACCTTGTGCTTAGTTTCATACTAACAGGGAACGATGTGCAGGAGCATTGTCATTCAACAAAATCCAATTTTCTTCTGCCCATTTTTCGGGCCGTTTCTGCCTAATGGCATCTCATAAGCGCCTTAGAATTTATTTTGGCCTTTGTGTATGAACTTATAGTGAATTAAACCTTTATAATCAAAGAAAACCTCTAGCATAACCTTTCCCTTACTTTTGTCCAAACACAATTTTTCCCTCCTTGGTGATGTTGTTTTCCATTTAGAGGAAACCAACACCACCAGTAACAATTTTTTTCAAAAAATCAGGATCTACATTGGCCATATCAATAAACTCACCAGCCATTGTCATCTTTTGTTCTTTATGGTCTGAAGTCGACATTTTTGGAATAACTAGCAAACAAATTCGATGCATGTTCAAAGGGTCATGAAGAATGGTGTGGACACTGCCATGGGATAAATTTACCTCAGATGCAATTTCGTCAATCGTTATTCTTCTGTTTTCTTGGACAATATGCCGAACTCGCTCAATTTTGTCATCAGTAGTTGCAGTCAAAGTGCGTCCACTACGTGGGTCATCTTCAATGTTAATGCGACCTTCACAAAATCGTTTTTGCCATTCATAAACTTGGCTTTCTTCATCAAATCATCTCTGTAAGCTTGATTTAACATTTGAAGTTTCTCAGAAGGTGACTTTTGAAGCAAAACATAAAATGTTATGTTTGCTTGTTGTTCATTAAATGACGTTTTCAAAATTTAACGATGTAAACAAACTATTACACAAAAAGCACTCTCCACAGAGGACCAATGGCGGCTGAGTGATACTGGCACTATTTATATCCCTTACCCAGGAATAGTACCAACTGCTACACAACAAAATTCCCATCGGGAACGCTTTGTGTCTCTGGACATCGATTCCGGTAACTTTTTGACTCTACCTCGTAGATATAAACTAGGTACAAAAATCACAAGACTTTTATATTTCCTGGCTACTTTTTCATCACTTGTAGGTCTTGGAGACAACATATTAATTTCGTAAGTAATTTTTTAAGATTATTATTAATCTGTAATAGAAATATTTTGTATTATTAATTACAGTACAAGTAAACGTCACACAACACAAATTTATTACAATATAAGCACAAAATGCACAAATATTATGGTGATCGATTTCGGTGAACCACGCTCACCTTTGGTGATTCTTTTATGAATCCCTCTGGTCTGAGGAAGGTGAGCGTGGTTCACCGAAATCGATCACCATAATATTTGTGCATTTTGTGCTTATATTGTAATAAATTTGTGTTGTGTGACGTTTACTTGTACTGTATATGTACCAACACGTATTATGCTAATTAAAAAACTATTATTAATTTACATATTAGGTTACAACTTACCAAAAGTAAGTCTGTTATGTGTTATCTTCCATTAGTGTTACAAATACATAAAATATACCACATATCAAATCCATTATTTTAACTATTATAAATGTCACTAAAAAATTCATCTCTAGAATATATAGCTTTGCAGGTAAAGTATTGTTTGACTTCACATTTAAATGTTTTGTAGTTAATATAAATTGTTATCTGTCTTTCTACATATTTATTAAACTTAAGAGATAAAAATCTTAAAGTCAGTGAATATAGAAGCTGTGTCAAAGAAGATTTCATCTAGGATATTTGTAATACGTAGACTGTTATCAGAAGTGGTACCTATCTTATACTAATTGCATATTGTGGATTGATATTTTTTAAACTGCCAAAAAAAAAAGAATAATTATAACAATATTTCATAAGTCTCAACGATATGCATGAAGGAGTTTTTAAAGAAACACACTTTAGTCAAATATATATGCGATGTTTGTTAAGAAGCATTATCAAATTATGACCAATAAAACAACCCATGACAGTTTTATTTGAAATAAACATAAATTTTAAGTCTAGAAACATCGAACAAAATGTTTTTAGTTAAATTAATTTACAATAGTAGTGTAATTCTGTATAGTCATCTTCCAAGTAATCTAAGAAAACTATGTGATTTACACACTTGGAAAATATAAAATTCTAATTATCACATTCTAATTAGTTACTTGCCTTGACTCACAGAGATTAATAACACTAAATTGTTTAATATAAATTATTGCAGGCTTGGGAGATGCTTTGGGAGTAGACTGGGCCAGTCTGGTGGCTGAGAGCCGTCCAAGGCCAACAGAGACAGCGCCAGGTGCAGCACGGCGTAGGTGGCAACCAGAAAACATTTTGGCGAGGATTGGTGTCTCCATGCAGTATGCAGGGCCACAACTGTACAACCAGATACAACAACAGCTCAAAGAGAAAAAAGGTAACAACCCATTCCCCACTCTGCCAAAAAAATTTTTTGTTGCATATGAAGATTGATTTTTGAACACTATTTTTTTGAAGCATTTTTTTAACACTATAGAGTTTTAAAATAATAATAGTAAACAAATAAAAAACAAATATTAAATTGGAAATTGCAGTGAAGAGAATAAAGCAATATACTATAGGAGTGACTTTGAGGGGCCTTGAAAAAACAGTACCGTGTTGTAGTCGAAAAAAAACTATTAAATCAATATGTAAATTTCATTTCTTAACTCGAATTCTGAAATCAGTCAGTTTTTATTTTTAAAAAATTATCATTTTGGTTGTTTAAGTGACTTTTTGGAAGGGTTCCTTTATACCATTCATATTTGAGGATGAAATATAATTTCTTAATGATGGTGTATTACAGTGCTGTCCAACTTAATCTTAATAACGGGCCAGATTGTTTCTAAGAAAAACCTGCCGGGCCAGACTTTTCTTATTATTTCTTAATATTATTATAATAATAAAAAAATCAATACTTTCATATTATTTTAAGTACAAAATTCATAACTATTCATTTTTATTGAATCGAAATGAATTTATTATTAACATATGTTGTTTAACGAGTTTTGTTATCATTTGTAGTTTTAAATATAAGTTTCTATAATGAGTTTGAGGTAAATTTGTGGTAAAAATATTAAAATGCACTCATAAAATATAATAGCAAACCTTTAATGTTAGAGAATACATGGATTATTGATATATAAGTACAAGGTTAATAAATTAACTTTTTTAGTTAATGTGAACATTGTGGTTTAGCATGTTCTGAAACCATCTTATCAAGGTCTGTATGGATAGCGGTTGTGGAAATAACCAATATATGTTCAAGCTGGCTGTCTGAAAGGCAGTTCCTGTACTTAGACTTTACATACTTCATGTCAGAAAAAGCCTTCTCACATAAGTATGTACTGCCAAACATAGATTTCATTTTCATACCAAAGTCTCGTAAGTTTGGGTATTTATCACTTGGAAGAATTTTGAATAGTTCCATTCCAGTTACTGAGGAAGAAGAAAATAACTCGTCTGCTTGGAGGTCACAGAGTTCCATTTGGTATTTTGGTTCTACAGTGTCAATATCGATTGTAAGAGGAGAATTAAGCACTCTGAAACTGGATTTAAGCTCATCAAACTGTTGAAATCTCAAATTGAAATTTTCAAGAAGCTTGTTCATAATGATGAGGCCTTCATTAAAATTTAATTGTGAGCCAGTCTCTTGTAGTTGAAGCTTTACTTCTCCACAGCATTTAAAATGTGTAAGCTCATTTTTCTCTAGGTTCATTTTTAGCATTTTTAATTTATTCCTGAACCCTGATATGAAAATATACAGTTGACTAACATCATGATCTCTACCTTGAAGTTTTTGATTCAGTTCATTCAAATACTGAGTAATATCAATCATAAAAGCAAGCGTGCTGAAAAACAAAGGATCAGACATTATATTTATTAAATTACAGTCAGATTTTAATTCTGAAAGATAATCCTTTATTTCTTTTCTTAAGTAAAAAAATCTCTTCAATATTTTACCAGCACTTAGCCATCGAACATTTGAATACAAAAGCAAATCATCAGTTTCTGACTCAATTTCTCCTAAAAACACTTTAAAATTTCTGTGTGAAAGAGTCCTGTTTAAATGTGAAAGAGCCCAACCTCTGATTAAATTGATTAATTTTATAATAGTAATCATTACTTCACTGTCTCGGATAGATATACCACAGAGAGCTTCTTGATGAATAATGCGATGTAACATTTTTGATTGTATTCCATCTTTTTTTAGAAGTCCAGCAAGATCTATATTTCCACCCACCATACTTTTAGCTCCATCAATGGCAATGGAAGTACATTTCTAAAAACCTCCAACATTTTCAATTGTACGTTTTACAGCCTAATAAATATCGGCTCCTTTTGTTGTTCCGTGTAAAGAGACCAATTTCAAAAGTTCTTCATTACAGTTAAAATCAGCATCAACTGTACGAATAAATATCAATAGTTGACTAGTGTCAGAAATGTCTGTACTCTCGTCCAATGCAATGGAAAAATATTTACATTTATTAACTAGCTCTTCAATGTCATTAGTTATTTGTATTCCGATCTCAGAAACCCGACGAGCAACTGTTTGATGAGACAAAGGGACACTTGCAAAATCTTTTGCACATTTGTCATCATTAAAAGCTTCAGCCATTAAAATATCACATTTCTTAATTAGTTCTCCGTCTGAAAATGGTTTTTTTGCTTTTGCTAATTCATTAGACACAAGAATAGAGACTTTAAGAGCTGAACTTTGTTTAGTAGTGACAGCAGAAAATAATTGTTTTTGTTTAAATAGCTTCCCTAAGATTATGCAAAATAGTACTTCTAGCATCACCTGTATATTTGCGATACCTCTGTTCGTGATGTGTTTGGTAATGTCTTTTAATGTTGTATTCTTTGATGACAGCAATCACTTGAGAACACACCAAGCACTGAGGGCCGTTCTTACTGTTAGTAAACAAATATTCTAATTCCCAACGATCTTGGAAATCACGATTTTCTTGATCAATCTTCCGTTTCTTACTCATTACGACGAATTCCACTCAACCTCACTTTCAAAAATAAAGAATTAACTAGCAAGCTAAACACTAATATACTGTTAATATACTAATAAACAACAATCTATAAGTATAAGAAGACAACTTTGTGACAGACTAGAGAGTTGGCCTAGACAGACAGCTCGTCGGTCGCCCGCCCCTTGCCGGTCGGTGTCACTCAGTGATACAGGCAGGTAGCTTTCGGAACAAAAATTCCCTCGATGCATGGCGAGCAACACGGGCCGCACTAAACGGTGCCTCGGGCCGGATGCGGCCCGCGGGCCGCCAGTTGGACAGCACTGGTGTATTATTTGTTTTGACTCATTAGCTAACCTCAATTTCTCTGAAAATACCCTATGAAATATAAATATCATTTTTATTCCAGGTAACTTTGGATTTTGTAATGTCTATTTAAAATCATATTGATAGTTCCTTATCATGATGGTTTTCGGTGGATGGGTGGAGGATAAGTGCTCATCAATTTTTAAATCATAGTGAGTGGGAGGGCTCGTCATATTTTTGTCCTGTGTAGGAGGGCTGAATAGTTTGTGTCCATTTTTTCACATACATTATTGTATGTAGAATATATTGCCTATAGATTGTTAACCTTTTGAAGTGCTCTCTTAAAGAAATATTTAATTGGTTCTGTTGCTTTTTCTGATATTTTAAAATCTTATTTAGTTTAGATTTGTCAGCTGAACCATAAAGGCAAATACCAAATGCTATATGTGCATGAATATAAGAAAAGTAGATAATTCTTAATGTTGACATATCATACAGGGCATGACTTTTTCATCAGGGCATAAATTCCAGAGTTTATTTTTTATAGAATTGTTGATAGTCTTGTAATAGTCTTGTATTATCTTGTCTTGTAATTTATTGTTGATTATCTTTGATCTTTAATAGTGTTGTAAATAGTGACATGGTTGGGTCAGGTCACAATATTTGTGAAACTCGTGAAGATGTGTATATACGAGGGTTGTCCAGAAAGTAAAGAATGTTTTGGTATAAAAAATTAAAAACGAAAGATAACAACACAGAACTTTATTTACATTACATTACAAATACCTAGCCTAGTTCTCAATGCAGTTGCCTTGGTTGTAAGGCATTTATTGTACCGATGAATCAGTTTTTCAATGCTGGTGTTATACTTTTCAGCCACCAAAGATCTGAGCCAGGATGTCACTTCTTCTTTCAGTTCTTCATCGTTTCCAAACTGCTTCCCACCCAAGAATGTTTTTAGTTTCGGGAACAGATGGTAATCTGAAGGCGCGAGGTCCAGACTATAGGGATGGTATCCAAAAATTTCCCACTTTGGACCTTGAAGTTCTAGCTGGGTTCGTACCGATGCATGGGGCTGAGCATTGTCATGGATCAAAAACATTTTTTTTGACAACATGCCACGTCTTTTGTTCTGTATTGCACGTCTGAGTCTTTGAAGGGTTTTGCAGTAGGCTTCTGAATTTATCGTTTCTCCCCTTGGCAAAAACTCGACATGGATTAAACCTTTGCAGTCCCAAAAAACAGTTGCCATCAATTTTCTTGTGTTCAGATTCTATTTTTCTTTTACGGGTTTTGAGAGTGAGTTTGAATGGTGCCACCCCATGGATTGTTACTTTGTTTCTGGAGTTTTGTACGAAACGCAAGTTTCATCTCCGGTCACAATACGATCGAGAAATTGTTCACCATCACTATCATATCGGGTAAGAAATTCAAGGGCTGCTCCCATGCGTTTAGTCTTGTGGACTTCAGTGAGAAACTTTGGAACCCACCGAGCACACATTTTTTATCATACCCAAGATGCTCAGGCACAATTTCATGTAAGAGGGATCAAGAAATGTCTGGAATAGCGTCTTTTAAAATGGTTAAAGTGAATCGCCGGTTTTCCTGCGATCATCTTTTTTCTTCAATTCTCAATTCAATTCAATCCTCAGTCACAAGTGCTGGCCTCCCAATCCGTTCTTCATCATGTACATTGGTTCTTACGTGGTTGAACATAATGCACCATTTCCTCACTGAAGATTCGTTCATTACATTCTCACCATAAACAGTGTTTATTTGCCTATAAATTTTTATAGGTCAAACATTTTGAGCATTCAAAAACCGAATGACACTGCGTACTTCGCATTTGGCAGGATTTTCAATGGGCACCGCCATTTTGAAAGTTTACAGAGCAAAGACGCGTGACCGCACAGAAACGAAACTCGGCTCACACTGACCGGACAGCCAGAGGTAACTAGTGTATACACAGTCGCAGTGGTGGGGGATCCGCGCCGCACATGATGCACAATCGTTCTTTACTTTCTGGACGATCCTCGTATTTATATTATATCGTTATTATAAATAATTATATGTACCCTATATAAAAATTTTGTAGGCCTTTGTGAACATGGTGAAGTTTTATCGTCATTTCATGTAAGATATTCCGATAATAGGATTTTATTTTAAATGACTTTAAAATGTAAAAAAATATAAATTCCTCGGTGCTGCTGGCCCTTTGACAACTTGCATGTCAATGGGTTAATTGTGTAAAGCGTCTCTAAGAAGACAAAGAGATTTATTTAGTATTTTCAAAAAATGTTATTTCCATAGAAATAAAAACAAAGTAAACTCACATTTATAACTAAAACTAAGATAATTCCTTGCAGAAGTTAAACCTACTGGAAGATAATTTTTATTCAAAGATTGGTTATATTTGTTCCATGAAGCAGTTATATATGGTTGTCAATCAATCAATAAAATCTTTATCCATAAAATGTATACAACATACATTGAATAGTTTCATTTTAAAAAGTTATTTTACATTACTTATTACAAGCTGGACTACAATTAGGTAACTAAATATTCCTTAATAGAGTACAATGCTTTGTCAGTCAAATAAGTTTTAAGTTTAGATTTAAATGATCTTATACATGTATCAATTTTTATCTGCTGAGGTAACTTTCTATTGATAAAATTTCAATCCTATATATTTTGATGTCTTATTATAAAATTCAAGTTGTACTTTAATATCATTTCAGATTTATGCCTTGTGTTATATTTATGAACTTCCAAAGTCAAAGTTTTAGAAAGGTGTTGTTTAGCCAAAAGAATAGTGCCAAATATATACTGAGCGTAGATCATTAAAATTTGAAGCTGCTTAACCCATTGCGGATTGAATTATTTATACATGTACGCCCCAGCGGGTACGAATTAATCTGCGCAGCGGCTGGCAGAACAGTAACAGCGTGCCGATATACAATTGCAAGTAATTGGTAATAATTGATTAGATTTAACAGTGGCTTGCTAGGGTATCAACGATATAGGATTGGCAACAGGACAGGTAGCGAGTCAGGTTATAGGGTGGCGGGGACGATGTCGGAATCATAATCTAGATATAGCACACGCAGTTCAGGGCAAAGAGATAACAATGTCTGAGTCATCGAATAGACTAAGTTTGTTGACAACAGCTGCCTCATCTGTCTATTTCACTAACCTCAATGTCACTTACAATATCGGTGCACTGACGTGGATAGAAACACACTATATCTAAACTAAATACAGTATTATATCACTGAACAAAATATAAACTGCTTCTACTACTGCGATCTATAGTATATTTATGAACGTTTTTATAAACGAAACCTATTTTAAAAAAATACCCAGTTGATGAATAGAGAAGCTTACGCAACCTAGTAGAGTCAATTGTAACTATTTGGAGGTAAAAGTAAAATAAGATCACTTATGCGAGCTGAGCTCGTCAATGATCCGTAATGGGTTTGACTGACTGTGAATAAGTTGGAGAATTCTTGTGATCGACCTAGTTATAATGAATAATTGTTAACAAGCTACATAAGAACATTCTAAGTAATATATTTCATGCTTTTTAGGAGATAAAGATGATGAAGAAAAACAAGGATTACTTCATCCAGTGGCAACTTTGCACGTTGCTCTACGGGACAGGCAGGCTCGAAGGCGTTGTCTCTTCTCTGGCACTGACACATTCAAACGTGCCTTATCAGCTCGTGCGGATATTGCTATAAGGTACGGCATGATGATGATCTGTAGTAATAAAGTCTCTTTTAAAATTCTTAGTTGAGTGGGCTTCTTGTTGGGGGAAGCCAGTAGTAAACAACTTGCTATATCACCTTGTCAAGGAGTAACTTATAAATAAAGTGGGGATGACTTTAGGGTAATTTTAAGTATATAAATTATCAATTAGATTTTAACTTGAAGCATAAGGATGGATTTACAGTTGTTAAAAGTTGTTAAGTAACTCTGAAACCCAAAACTACAGTAGTTTAAGATGAGCTGGTAAAATGAGACAAATCATGATCATGAAGATACTTATATACGAGGTGTTAATAGAAAAATCCCGGACTGAGGCTAAAAATAAAATTTACTATCAAATATTTACAATTTCACTCCCCTCTTCATTCACTTCACAGCTCCATGAGAGTTTTCCACTGGGTGTAGCACTGCTGGAGATCTGAAACGGACAGGATGAAAGGTTTGTGCAAACGATAAAAGGGGTTTTATGGCTATAAGGGAGGAAAAGGGAGACATGGATACAAAACTTGAAATGCTTCTCATGTAATTAGGAAAATGTAAAAAAATGTGATGAGAGCTCTTATTACTTAATGTTTGGTCGAAACATTCGATCACAACTGAATCTTCTCTTGGAAACAAAACCAAGTCACAGTAGTAACATCAACAGTTCTTATGCGCATAATAAACATGGAGAATTCAAGGCTTGTGTTATAAGCCTTGTGAGGGAACAAATGGAATTTTAGGAAAGTAACCGGTAAAGAAAGAAAACTGATGTACCCATTATAAATGGATAACTGATGAGGTGAAGATGACACGTAATTGATTGGTGTATATTTAGGTACTGGGGGGTTTTATATACATTTATTAAATATTTAACAAGTTTTATTAAAGTCCATTAAAATATTTACTTATAATGTGTTCATTTATTTCATTTAGTTACTCATAGTATAATACTTCTCACCATTACATACTATCTACTCTTTGATTTCGTACGACAGTCAACAAAGCTTTCATTAGTTTATATTTCTTTGTCCAACACAGCCAAACTACCAATTTGTGAAATAAAATACTTTTCTTAATTGTTTCCAACGTAGTTTCCAGTTGGTTCCCATCCCTCTTCTTATCATAACCATATGTGTTTGGGTGGGTGTTCTATCTATAGAAAACTCAGGAATACACATATGGTGATGATATGTTTATGTGTATATCATATGACTTTATATTCCAGCGACAAAATAGAAATAAAAAAAGTTTAGTATCTAGTAAAAAATATTGTTTATATACAGGGTGTCTTTTTTAAATGGGCCAAAATTATTGTGATCTTGGAAACCATAAATTGGACACAAAACTATAAATGGGAAACCTTGCCTTGTTTTTAGAAATGATTAAAAATACATATTTCAAGTTTTGAAAAAGGGCTGCAATTTTCCAATTTGGTGGTCAACTTTGGTTTTTCTTATAGAACACCCTATACTTTAGTAATTCTAAGACTTTTATTCTTTGCAGTTTTTTGATATTTTGCTTAATAACGTAGATATGAGAGCTCAAAATGTTCAGATTCCTTATGGTGTTTACCATTGAGAAAACAACTTTTTTAATATGCATTTAAAAAATGACCTAACCTGCAAACATTACAACATACATTTAGCTATTCTTTTTCACGATTTAACGCATTGTGTATTAAATAATAACACATAAATTTAAGCAAATGTGTTACTATTTTGTCACTGATAAATTGATGTTGGCAGTACTGTTACCAATATCAGCTGTTGAAGTAAACTTCTAATACCGCTGTAGATCTGAATTGGAAGTTGACTTAAACAGCAGATAATGGTAACAGTGCTGTCAACATCAATTTATCAATGACAAAATAGTAACACATTTGTTTCAATTTAAGTGTTATAATTTAATACACAATGCGTTAAATTGTGAAAAAAAAAAAATAGATAAGCATGTATTTTCCAATTGAATGTGGTAATATTTGCAGATTATGTCATTTTTTAAATGCATATTATAAAAGTTGTTATCTCAATGTTAAACTCCATAAGGAATCTGAACATTTAGAGCTCTCATATCTACGTTATTAGGCAAAATATCAAAAAAACTGCAAAGAATGGAAAAATCTTAAAAGTACTATTTCTATCTAAAACTATCATAAAACAAAGGGTGTTCCATACAAAAAATCCAAGTTAACCGCAATATTGGAAAATGGCAGCTTTTTCAAAATTTGAAACATGTATTTTTAATCATCTCTGAAAACAAGGTAAAGTTCCTCATTTAAAGGTTTTTGTCAGATATGGTTTCCAAGATCACAATGGATGCCCATTTAAAAAAGACCCTGTATTGATCTGTCACAGAGCTAAGTTCAGGTATCGCAACAATTCAACTTCTGAATGAAGACCAGCTAACCCTCCCTGATAAGAGTGCTATGGCCACTCATTAACTATGTGATCCATTGTTTGAATATCAGTTCCACAAACACATGATCGAACATTTGCTATTTCCCACTAATATTTTCAATAATTTCATCTTCCCACATGCGTGCAAAAGCAACTCAACATAGTCTACTCTTTATGAGTAAGGACCATTCCAATGATGACAGTCATGGGGTTTAAAAATATAATGTTTAATAAATACAAGCATGTGATATCATCTAAGTAATTTATTGGATATACCACAAGAGAGAATGAATCAAAGAAGTAAGCTAACGGGATGGATGTAAAACTGTTTACATGATTTATTTATATTAAACTAGTTGTTGACAATGTTCTGTTGTTGCAGGCGTCAGTTGTGCAATCTGCCCGTGGCCAGTTTAGAACTGCAACAGTCATCAGGTTTCTGCCAATGGGTTGTTTAATGTAGCATTTACATTTCAATTGGTGTAAACGTAGTATTAATTAACCCTAAGTAAAGTTACAGTACCTACTGTAAAGTTTACAATTTAAGGTATTTGTTTATAGTGTAAATAAAAAAACAAGATATACAGTACTTGTATGTTTGGTACTCTTAACATAAAACTAATGTATTTTACAGTGCCTTTTTTATTTTATTTCAATGTTCCTTTTAGATTGATTTGTTTAATTTTATCAAATTTGTAATGATTGATTGTACAATGATGAGAAAATTACCCTTTTTCAGTAGCTTAAATTGAATATTAGTCTTATTCCAATTTATTGTTATCAAATTAATATTTATTGTGAAATCAAGATCCTTTGATAATTAATATAAAGTGGTAGCATATTTAGTTAAAATATGCTTCCTAAGCTAAAGGTTCTCAGTTCAATCCCAGTCATTAGAAATTTGGAGAGAGAGAGATCAGCTGATAACCACTGGCTGTTCATTTGTCATTGGGCAATTGACTAGTGTAAACCGCACAAAAATAGTCTGATGATAGCTGTTGTATGTGATGCCGCCCTCCTCACTTCTCGGCCAGCAATGTTGTCAAATATAAATTCATTGAAAATTTTAATGATTTGTCTAAACATCTGTTGCAGTAAACAAACACTATCATTTGTTATTATAAACATGTTTTGGCTATGTATATTTAGAGATACAATTAGGAATAAAAACAGCTGTGTCCCTTGATAAACAATATTTAATAACATTATATATTTAAATTAATATAATGCTGTAAAAAGTTACAGGATTAACACATACCATGGTTAATTTTACCACTACCTTTTAGAGGACTTTAAATAGTATCATACAGTTGTTTTGTAAAAAAAATGCCAATTAAATTGACAATATTGACCATATGCATACTCGTTGTAGATAAAACATCTGGTTAGGTGGTTCACAGCAACGATATGGCAACTACGGCTAAAATGTCATCCAACTATTTTGGTGCGGTTTACACTAATGACACTTAGGAACAGTTGATATTCATTCAAATTGCATATTCACCCTTATCTTAATGATCAGTGTCTTAAAACAATATAAAAACATATTTAGACAAACTCGCCAACAGTTCAAATTGATGTGAAGTTTTATTTTCTCACAACATGTTCCAAAAATATCATCTTCAGGTGAACACAAAAATTTTTTTTATTTATTCATAAATATCAAAAAACATTTTGATAACTATACAAAACTGAACACAAAAATATAAATAAAAAATAATTATGTATAAATCAAGCTTCTGTATATTTGTATATATTAAACTCAAAAAGTAGTGAATGGATTCACTTGACATTTGTACACAACATTTGCATTAATACTGTATATAAGAGTGTTTTTATATATTTAGTTCCTAAAATTATATATGAGACAGGGCATTTTAAGCATTTTCTGATCTACTTACATTTCTCAAATGAAAATAAATATCAGTGCTAAACGTGCTACTGTGACCAGCTGATTTATGTGCTCATTATATCCAATCATATCATGTAAGTTAATTACCTTGACCAGATGATTGTTTATTTATGAAAACAACTTAAAGTTACTTTTCAGATAAAATCAAGTAAACAGTCAACCTTTATATTTCTTACAACTTAAGTCAGAAATAACGGCTGACAGTTATTATCAGATTAAGCTACGTCTAAGCATGGCCGGGTTAGTAAATATATAAAATAATAATGAATATTAAATTTGCCATATTACAATAAATAACTGAAATTACGTATATTGTTTAGTAAATCTATTTAACTGTGGGCTTCTAGAAACCCACAACAGGATGGAGGAGTAATGTATTGGTTGTGACCGTCAAAGGGCTATAGAGAACATGGGGGTTTGCTCGCTTTCTGCCTATAGGCGGCAGGGCCGCCCAGAGACGTTTGGTGGCCCCGGGGCAAAGTTTACCATGTGGCCCCTTCCTTCACTTCAAAATTAATTTAATTACTCTGTCAAATATACTATAATTGATATTTTACTTTTAGCACATACTACAATATTCTTACCATCTCTTTCGTTAGATTACTATTGTAATTAAGATTCTTGTTCATGGACGTTTTCTCAGGGCTGGCTGCGAAGCTCCGGTAAGTTTTTCTATAATTATTATCATATACTTTTTAAACATTTCCTTAAGTATTACCGCTACAATAACATCAAACTCTTGTAACAAAACTGCTATTCTTTAATATTAAATAAATAATAACGAACCAAGCAATGCCACAGTCAGTTGCATAGTTGGGCGCAGCAGCTCTTCGATTGCCAGTTGAGGAGCCATCCTCGCCAATGATATTAACTGTGGGTGAGGGAGGGAGGGGCCAATAAATTTATATAGGCCACTTGGCTTCGCTAGCTAAAGAGCAAGTTTAGACTGAGAGTGGCCGAATGTTTAGGAAGTAAAATAATTTGGCGAGCGCGAACATCTAGTGCTTTAAAAACAGTCAACTGAGAGTTGAGGTTATGTTATTGTTTTCAAAACAGGTTGTAGACCACTGGGTACGTAGCTTATTGATGTTGGACATTAAAACATCTAGTTTATAATCGTGATTTTAGTTTGTCTTTGTGCTAAACTTTAAAACTGTTCAATTTTTATTTCACAGGCATAAAAGGCATTTTGTACCTACTCAATTTTCTCAGCATAAAACACAATAAAATTTATGTCTGTCAAATTGGACACTATATCATTGATGTACATCACAGTGTACACGTCCGTACAGTGACAGTGGTATTGATGCACCCATACACGAACAGTGGTATTGACCCTTCCGCTCAACAATACACGTACAGTTGTTCGATCTTAGTTAATTTCACTTATCACGCAACAAACAATAAATAAATACTGTATCAATGATTGTCAAAAATATAAATGGCTTACTCGTTCGTCAGTGACAGTAAAAAATTATGAAAACTATTTTGATTGGTCCTAGATTTTGTTATGTTAATGAATGACAACATTAAACAATTAGGTTGTCCCCTATGCTATTTGTTCGGGAACAACCCGTATGTGGGCATAAATGGTTTTTAATCAAGAGCTACTCAACTGAGTATGTTAAGAATACACCCCTGTTCCTGTTACAGTTTCAGGGTAAATTAAACCAGACAATAAAAGAGTTACAACAAGTTAAATGTCACAAAATAAATATTATTCAAAAGGAGTTGTACAAATCTTAACAATAATGAAGATGTTTTATCTATTAACGGTGTACTTAAGAGCTCCTCTTTTCATTAAGACCTATGTCATAATATTTTGGTAAAATGTCAAAGGAAACATTACAATAGAGAGAAAGTAAAAAAAATTGCATGTACAGTAAACTCTAGTTAACCGGTTAAATATGATAGAAGGTGAATCCGGATAGTACAGAACGTAACAAAATTATAATTTTTAGACAAGATTATGCCACGCAATTCCTCCTGCGATAGCGTAGGGCAAGTTGAATGTAATGCATCATACACACATATTGTTGCACATCCGATAAGCGAGCGGTGATGTTGTTGTATGCATATTTACCAGATTTAAGTACCAAGAAATCTACTGTAATGGAACTTAAAACAGAACAACAAGATGTTATATTTAGTATGATATATAAGTATTATACTGGTCTACATTAATTGTTTAATGTACCCATACACATACAATGGCATTAACCCACCCGCCTACCCATACACGTACAATGGCATTAACCCACCCGCCTACCCATACACGTACAATGGCATTAACCCACCCGCCCGCCCATACACGTACAGTAGCATTGACCTACCCGCCCGCCCATACACGTACAGTGACATTACCCACCCGCCCGCCAACACACGTACAGTGACATATTCTTCTTTCATTCGTTAATTTATTCTTTTTATACTGTAAAAATATATAATTTACTTTGCAGTAAATTACAATACTATATTGAAACATTTATAATCTATTTTTATTGATTTCAATAAAACGTTACCAAAAATTATTGGGCCTAAACTTAAGCTTTTTGTTCTCTCAAAATCTGGAAATGGAATATGATCTACCCTTCATGACAATTAATTGAACTCTTCTAGCCACGTTGTTATAACATTGTATATTTTGCCTGCGGGTTTTTTGGGTGCAAAACACAGTTACTACTGAAATACGACTACTATTTCTTAAATTTAGTGCATTTTAGTGCACGATTATATTGAAAAATTTCACTAAATTACTGCAAAGAGGAAAGAGTGCAACGTTACCACTTTCGAACGGAGTGCCGCTGCCTACTATCAGCTTTGAAACCAAGTTTGTAAGAACCTTTTCTCATAAAGACTTTTCAACCTTTTTAAATGTTTTTATTTTAATTTTGTTTGCTTATTTAATTGTGTTGTTCTTAGGCTTCCACTTTTTTATTACAATTTATTAATTTGCATACTTTAGACCGCAGGTTACTGATCACTCGTTTTCACATTATATAGATCTATTATTTTGCTACGATGAGTCTAGGGATTTTCGAAACACTAAATCAAGATTATTTATCTACATAAACAGAATTTGTGAAAAATACAAACTAAGGATAAAAGCTTAATCAACAAACCACTACAAATGCAAATCAATTCACAATTGCTGTATTATCTTAAGTTTGTAATAGTAATATATCATAACTAATGGTTTTGTAAGAATAATAACGTGACCAAGCGATTGATTTTCCTACCACTAAAAGCCAAGATAGAGTTGATTTAGGACAAGTATAACAATTTTGTTTGAAGTAGTATATACTTTTGAAATTAAAGTTAAAAAATAAAACATACAGAAACGTTCTTGTCCACCTTGTATTAAACACGTCCAAAAACGGAGTTTTGAGTAATACAAATGTAAAGTTAGTGGGTCTTTTGACATGTTTTATATAAATAGTGTACGAAAACAGGACATCTCAGAGGTGGCCCACTGTCCAGACCACTCAAGTATATTTATATGTTCGCAAACTGGAATTTATATTTTGCTGTGTTCAAAAGCTGCATGACTTTACACTTGTTCACAAACAACACAACTGGCGAGGGGTACAGTAGCAGTCACACACCAACCAGAGCGTATGCTGCTGTCACACCACTATGTCGACCGCTGACAAACTTCAAAGACCAGTGTACAACTTGCTCCAAAAAGCTCCCTGGTTGCTATAAAACAAATGGTTTAGTTTAAACGTTTTAAAACTAAAACTGGAAGACTTATCTGGCCTAATATCACTTTTGATATTTTGATACAGGCCTGAATCGTTTCTTATCTAGTAGATTATTAAGTATTGTCTTTTTTGTTGCATGAAATGTAGCCCCCCCTGTGAACTAAGTCTGTGTGGCCCCGGGGCAATCTGCCCCTTTTGCCCCCCCCCCCTCTGGGCGGCCCTGATAGGCGGGATAATGTACTAAACAGCCACGTACTATAACTGTTTCCAGACTGGCTCACGAATATAACCTCAAAGTTAACTTGTTTTCAGCACATGTGGCTGCTGTCTAGCTGACACAGCTAATCTAAAAGTTGCTGTGATTCCATTTTACAGTGTCGCGTGGCTTGTTTTGTTTTATTTTATTTTTAGTTTGATAATTATATTCCATTATTATATTGAATGGGATATAGTTGCTGCTACACCTGCTCCTCCATTGCTGCCTCAACAAACAGGTAGGCAAACATATTATTACCTATCTAATTGTTGTATCCAACAATTGAATGATAATTCATGATTTTTGTTATTATTTGATAAATTAATTACATATTACAAATAACAACAGATAATTAGGATAGTATTACTTATTATCATCTAGTAAGCACAAACACAACATTTCAGGTTGAAAGAGACAACTTCCAAAACACAAACTGTTAAAAAGGGAAGGGCTAGCATTGAAAACTCGAAATAGGTGTATTTAGTGCTATCAAGACTTAAAGTCCTAGAAGAGAGAACCAAAGACGTAAAGAACAAAGCTAAAAAAGTCAACACCTTCTGTGCTGACCGCCCAAAGGAGCCCCCCCTTTGTCTTGATTGCTTCAATAAAAACCATTGAAGGTTTTGTATATAATCTTGTATTCTGTACGTGGTTTTATTTCTATCCAAAAAATCTTAGTTTTATCTATTGTTCTAAAATTTACAAATATAATGTTTTGAGAAATAGTAAAAATAAATTTTAGTTAAACAAAAACATAAAAAAAGAGTAAAAAAATTAATCTAGTCAAAAAGAATGTTTTTTTTTGTTTGTCAATTTCAATCTCGTACAAAAACAAAATGTTAGCGCAAAGTATAAAAGAATATTTCTAGTTGTGACCATCAGGGGGCTCTAGACAAACACGTGTGTTTACAAATAACATTCTTGGCCATTCCAAATGCTGTAAGAGAAATTTGATAACTCTACTGAAAATCCGGCTTGGTTAAAGTTACTATAGAAATCCAAACAGTGTGGGATTGTTAAAGTTACTATAGAAATTCAAACAGTGTGGGATTGTAGCCCTGCGTTGGGCTGAGTTAGTAGTTGCCTTTGGGTCTTACGAGCCCCACAACAGTATTTAAGAAAGAGTGTGTGGGGCTCTGAAGCCCCACGTCATTGTAAACGTGTTAAAATAAAAATGTACAACTCCATTTTCGTTATTTAATTAAGTGAGATACCACACACTGATTGATGCTTGACTGATTTGAAATTTTTAGGAAATGCAGCAGATTTTCTATCAGGGGTGAACTTAGAAAGGAGTTTCCAAAATTCTTTTCATGAAGGGTAGGAACAGACCCTAAAAAACAGCAATGCATGATATTTGTTCTGTTACTTTTAATAAAATATACAGCGTGAGTTTTAAGTCAAGTTACTTCCTAACTTATTTCCACAGTCTCGTAGATTTGCCTTTTGAATATGCCATTAAATTATTCTAAACCTCACTCCATTTATAGTGTTTCAATGTTATTAGGGATCACTTGGGGTTCAAGATCTAGGAGTCAAGAAAAAATTTTAAATTGGAACGTGGTCATGTGATATTTCATTTAACACCACCATTTCAAACTGAAAGTGATAGAGCAATCAGAACATAAAAAAGATGTGTAGTTTCTTAGTTATAAATTATTTTATTTAATTGGTCTTCGCTTGTATAGTTTCTTAATTAAAAGGGATGGCTAAAACAAAAAATAAAAACACCCAATAAACACTAATCTGGTATGTTTTAGCCATGACAAAGTAATTTTAATTACAAAAATAAATTAATTAATAGCTAAAGAATGACATATTCTTTTTAAATTCTGATTGTGCTATTTCTTTTCAGCTTGGATTGGCGGTGTTAAATAACATATCACATGACCATGACCAATTTAAAAGTTTAAAGTTTACCCCAAGTGATCCCCAATAACATTGAAACACTGTAAATGTAATGTGGATTAATTTTAATTTAATGGCATATTCATGAAGCAAATTAAACTGTGAAAACAAATTGATTGTAACTTACTGCTTAAATTACAAAGCAGTTTTAATTATGAAAATACATAGACGATGATGAATAAAATAAAATAATTGAAACAGAAGAACAATGAATTCTTTTTAAAATCTGATTGTACTATCGTTTTTAGCTTAAAATGGCGGTATTAAATGACATATCACCTCCATTTTATCCCCAATAACCTCCAAGTGATCCTAAATAACATTGAAAAACTGAATTTAGTGTGCATTAATATTAATGTAATGAAATATTTAAAAAAGCAGATCTCTTATAAACTGTGGAAATAGTCATTTAGAAGATAAGTCACTTAAAACACCCTGTATATTAAGCGGGACTTATGAAAAGTCTGGCTTAATATTTTCTTAACTATAACAAATAAATCAATAATACTATATCATCACTATACCTAAAAGTCTACTTTTTGAAATACATCAGTTTTCTGACATATCACCTTCATTTCTCTTTAATGGGTCAGATAAATAATTGAGATTTAGAATACCTCTGTAGAAAGGTTTTTTTCTATCTTTTGGTACAGTTTGTAATTTTTTCAACATAGAGGGGAGTGCCAGTGGAGGATTTCATAAAAAGTTTAAATGAAAGACTATGATGAGTTGCCCATCATTTTAAAGCTTATTTTTTCTGAATAAGATGCTACAAGTTTCAAGTCAAAAGAACCACGCTATCAGAAATGGCGACTGGTTAACCTTCCTTAGCAGTGATATTCAATTGGGAATTCGACATATTGTAAAAGCCACCTGGTATTTACAAGCTACCTGGTACGTATGAAGGTAGGTATTTGTTTAAAAAATTAAAATTATCTTAAAATGGTATTATTGACGTAATGGTACAAATAACTCTTAAAACCGAACTGGCTTTTACAACATATAGAATTCCCACTCAAATATCACTACTAAAGAATTTTAACCAGTCGCAACTTCTGATAGGATGGTTCTTTTCATTCAAACTTGTTCAGAAAAAAACAGGCTTTAAAATGATGGGCATCATAGTCTTTCATTTAAACTATTTACGATATCCTCCACAGGCCCTACCCTCTAGGTAAATAAAATTATAAACTGCTGAAGACCCTCTGCTAAGAAAGATTAACCAGTCGCCATTTCTGATAGGGTGGGTCCTTTGACTTGAAACTCATGGTGTCTTATTCAGAAAAAATAGGCATAAAATGATGGGCAACTCAAATGGCCTTTCAAATAAACGTTTTACGAAATCCTCAATGGACCCTTCTCTCTTACTTACTTACTCTTACTCCCATGGCCATTGATGCCCAAGAAGGGATTTGGCCTCACCAACAAGCTCTCTCCATCTTTCTCTGTTTTCTGCCTCCTCCATTGTGGTTCCAAGTACTGCGGTGTCTGTCTTAACCCCATCCCACCATCTTCTTTTTGGTCTACCTAGAGGTCTTCTTCCCACTGGTCTTCCCAATCCAGCTTCCTTCAGTAGCGTCCCTTGTTCTCTACGCCATACCCTTCTCTCTAGGTTGAAAAAAATCACAAACTACAGGGTTATACTAAATCTCAATTATTTATCTGGACCCATATTTAAAGAGAAATGAGGTTGTTCCATACTTTTTCAACGCTCTGTATATAATACATGAAGCCAGCTTTTGTCAAAGAAACTCCTGCCTTATTTCTTTGCCAATTTAAAAGGTTGATGTGTCAACAAATTTCAAATTTGCCTCTATTCATAGTTGTGCAATAGGCATTATTCAAATTCAATAGTTTCACACGAAGAGTACGTTCTTCGTCAAAGTACGTTTTTCGGCCATAAGAATAACATGGGATGCGGTTTAATGAACCGAACTGAACATTTGTTCAAATGTAAAGAATGGTTTCCAAAAAGTTTAAACAGCAGTTAAAATGTAAACAATGGTGTTTGTAACCAAGAGGATGTTTGCTAAACCAGGAAGGATGCGTTGTGTTTATTCACATTTCATCGCAGGATTTGACTTTAAAACATGTACAGTATACATTACTTGAAGGTTTCAATAAATTGTAATCGAATGCCGTTATTTTAGTTATTTAATTAATCTTATGCTGTTAAAAAATTTAAATGAACACGTTTAAAATAGCCTAAGGAATATTATTGTGTGTCTATACTAATAAATAGATAGCAACGCAAGTAATGTGCATGAGATACTGTAAATAAATGTTAAAATGCTATTTTAATTTATACAATTAACCTGCTATTATTTGTAATAAAAATTCACAGCCAGATGTAGAGTTGTCAAGAGCACAGCGATTGACGGGGTTGGCTTGCGACGTGTGCTGGGGTGTCCCCTAGTATAGATATTATACTGTGGCACTACTTTACTGTAAAGGTCGTTTATTGTTTACAACATTGTACTATTCAATTAACACTGTAAAACAGCTGATAAACGTCACTTGAACTATGATCTATTGCACATTTGCTTGGTGGCACCTACCGTTTTTTATTAGGATACCGTGAGTATCATTTATCTTTTATTATATATATTTTTTTTTTGTAAAATTTAAATTACACTTTCTTTAAGCAAATAATTCCTGGTGATACAAGTAATTTGTCGTATCTGATCATATCAGTATTAATTATTATTACAGTATAAACAAACTTATTACAAAACTCCAAAGAGGCGGCTGAATTCTTAAGGTGGTTCGGCCGGCTTGAAGGGATAACTGAATTCCGCTCGCAGTGCTGACTGTACGCCTAAACGTGAGGTACAGACACTCGACCCCTCCCCTGGGATGGGTGGGGTGTAATTGCAGGAAGTCTTTGAAGCGCGATCCTGCCAGTGCGGGTACTGTGTCTCGCTGTACGTTTGCGTAGTGATTGGATTGTAATATAACATGCGTGTAAAAGTACAACCACAAGTTGAGTACCTTATATAAAGTTAATCAATTTTGTAAATTGTGCGATATTAAAAAGCATAAGAGCCAAACAAGACATTGTATTTATCGTCGTAAAAAAATAAAAACAAACACAGAACATTAATTATTTAAAATAAAATTTGATAATATGCAGTAAAATTACGTAATTTAAAATGACTGATAAGCAAGACCACTCCTGTGCGGGTCTGTTCTTAAAATTTGGTAATAACCGGGATAATAGTTTCTTAATTCTGCATGTACCAAGAAAGCCCAAATTCGCATCTTTGGGTGATGTATTTATAACTATAAACATAATATTAATGGAAGAACTACTTGGGAGGTGTTTAATAGCTGTTGTAAAGTAATTGAAATCGAATTTGTTTGACTAAACAGCCTTAAACATCTTCCGAGGATACAACCTATACTGTAGTGTAATTAAACCTACTCGGGTAACTCATCGCTTGACACTTTCTTCACTAATCTTGATGTGTGGGACTATAAATCGAGTGTGAGCCTAGACCTCCTGGCTGACCATAAACGTGTACTTTGACAAACAGTCTGAAATTCAAAACTTGTACTAGTCCTAAGCCTAATCTTTGTAAGTCTGTTTTTAGATCTTTTGACAGAACTGCATACCAACCCTTTTTAATGTTCTTACAGATGCAGGTACATCAGTGGTTCGATGCAATTGTAACGCTGCCTGCGGTTGAATCGTTTGATTATTTTTTCTAAATTTCAAACAAGCTTTTGATTTATTTTTTCCAATGAAGGAAAAATCTATAAGGTCTATGAATAATAAAATAAGTAATCATGCAGCCAAGGCCTATACTAAGGATTGGTACACAGTTGAGCTGGCTAGTCTTAAGGAAGACATTGTTCTATTGAATAGTCTGTCCAAACTTGGACCTGGTGTTATTCCTGCTCTAAGAGTACGTAGGAAGGAGTATATATGTAAGCTAAAGCAAGTGAAACAGACTGATAATGCTGCTTTCATTTCTCGAGATGCCAATCCATGTAAGGCGGCCTGGTTGTTGATCAATCTGAATAAGGTTAAACAGAATTCTTGTAATCCAAAACTCAGTTCGGCTTGTTACGCCATTCGTCAATTAAGTCCTATTGCCAATCTTGAAACTTTACTACTTGTTTATTGTTCTTATTTCCAATCAAACCTCTCATATGGCATAATCTTTTGGGGCAATTCAGTTGAAAGCCATAAGATATTTAAATTGCAAAAAAGGGCATTGATGATTATGAGTAATTGTACTCAGAAAACATCTTGCAGACCTCTATTTTCAAATTATAAAAATGTTCCCCTGTTTTCACTATATTTGTATGAGTTATAAAGTATTTCAATATGTTACCAGCCGAACTGAGAGAGAAATGTTCGTACTTAAGGTTTAGCAATAAATTAAAATATTTTCTTTTATCTAGAGTCTATATTTATAAAAGAGGATGTTTGTATATATATATATATATATCTATATTTATAAAAGAGGATGTTTGTATATATGTATATATATATGTTTGAAGTTTATGCGCTGCCAAACCATCCAACCGATCGCCATGAAACTTTAGGATGTTGTCCTGTATACTCCCGAGATGGTTTCTGTGAAGTTTGATGCAGATCCGTCCACAGGGTCCCGCCCCACGGGCTCCTAAAGATCCCATGTTATTCAAATGGAGAATCTGAATTGTTTACAAAAAACATATGACTGTGTGGTTTAATGTAGTTTCACATGCCATAAGCAGATTGAAGTTCTCACAACAACAGTACTGTATATGTTTTGATTTATTGTAGTTCTACATTTCACCTTGAGAGTGTAGCACACACTACTTTTACTTGATCAGGTGATCTGTATTTGGTGTTAACCTTTTTTCCTCGGTAATTAAAACATGTGGTGAAACGTGGAAATAAAAAATAAATAATTATTTGTTTTGCAGTTTACTTTTTATGACATGCCTCCTAAAAAATCTAATACTGGTAGAAGAAGCAAAAATGCTCGAATTCTTTCAGCTATTAGGTTCTAAATCAAACTCAATATTATGACCGGCGAAGCGGGCGGGTACAGCTAGTATATATATATATATATATATATGTTTGAAGTTTATGCGCTGCCAAACCATCCAACCGATCATCATGAAACTTTAGGATGTTGTCCTGTATACTCCTGAGATGGTTTCTGTGAAGTTTGATGCAGATCCATCCACAGGGTCCTGCCCCACGGGCTCCTAAAGATCCCATGTTATTCAAATGGACGTATCTGAGAAACAAAAAACATATGACTGTGTGGTTTAATGTAGTTTCACATGCCATAAGCAGATTGAAGTTCTCACAACAACAGTACTGTATATGTTTTGATTTATTGTAGTTTTACATTTCACCTTGAGAGTGTAGCACACACTACAAAAAACCTTTACATTTATACACCAAATAAGAAGACCAAAAATATTGTTTACCCTCTTGCACTCATTTAATAAATAATGGTTTTTTCTATAATTCTTTTTATTGCTTTATTTTGGTATGTCAATGAAAAATGAAAGGCGAGACAACGTCCGCCAGGTTTAGCTAGTAATTTATATTTATCTTACTTTATGAATGTTTGCCTATGTTCGCCATGACCGAATACTATTGTTACGAAGGGGCCCATTTCCCTTCGTATTATATGTGTACTGCTGAGTACGCTGAGGCAGGAAGAGGGGGAAGACCGGGAGTTGAATTAGAGGACAGACGGAGAGCGGCAGCCGAGCGACCCAGGCGCACCGACGGACCTAGGAGGAGGCGATGGACATCCAACACCCTTAGACACCTGAAGACGTGGCCTACTGATAGGGTAGACGTGGTGAGATTTATGTCCGCGTAGAGAAGTTGTAGGAGTTATACTGGTAGGGACCGTGGAGTAGCTGTACCACCCAAAGAGAGAAATAAAGGTAAGAGAAATATTTGTGTTTGGGTCTATTTTATCCTCTGGACTACCAACCCCCTAAGCGACACCCCCTTCACCGAGGGGGACGTGACAAATTTGGTGGAGGCGCCGGGTATCCTGAGGCGTTTAGCCTGCGACGGATAAAAGATCAGTAAGGTAATATTATAATATGTCAATTAGTTTATGAGATTGTTTTAAGTGCAGTGTTAACTATTTTTTTTGAATTGACATTTTTTTAATTTTAAATTAACCATTTTTAAGTTTTTTTTTTAAATGAGCTGTTGATGTTTTTTTTAAGTAAAGTAAAGTAAAGTAAAGTAAAAAGTAAAGTAAAGTAAAGTAAAGTAAAGTAAAGTAAAGTAAAGTAAAGTAAAGTAAAGTAAAGTAAAGTAAAGTAAAGTAAAGTAAAGTAAAGTAAATACTTGATATATTTTATTTAATTGTAGTACGTAAGCTTATAAGGGTTGTCTATTTAATTTATTTGATATAATATTTGTGTGTATAGTTTTAATTTGGTAATATTTTAAGGTGTTTTCTACGTGTTCAGTATTAGGGTACTTTTTCTTTTTTTTCACGGTGATATTTAGCCTTTTCTCCGACGACATTGTAGGGATGCGGTTTTGAGTTTGGCCAGTTGCTAGTTTATGCAACAAGAAGAGTGAAGACAAATAAATTGAGTTAAGGGAAGCAAAGTGAAGTAGTTCATTTGAGACTATTTTATGTGAAATTATTAATACATTTTCATTTATTTAGTTAGTTTTGTGTTAGTAAACTAAGGCTTGTGAATTATATAGAAGTATGTGAATTTGTTAGTATTAAGCATATTATGTAGAGTATTTTAAATTCAGTTTGTTGTTTTAATATAGAAGTGCTATAAAGTTTCATTTTAGTCGTATAATTTGAATGTTCTTTTCTTGTATTTGTTATAAAAGCTTGAAGTAATTTTGGTTATCGTACTTAACTATACAGTTTTGTTCTATGAGGGTAATTAGTGTGTATATTATAAGTGGGTTAGTGCATTATTGTTCATGAGTGAAAGGAAGAGGAACGAAGAACAAGCGAATCCTTTAGTACGCGTTAGTGTGGTAACCAGAAGCCAGAGCCGCCAAGCTGCTGACGACGCATCCTCCACGGACTCGCTAGGAGAGTTTGCACAGCAGATTGAACTCGAGCCACCACTAGAGGATTCCCTTGAACAACTTTGTGAAGAGTCTACGTCTGAAGACAGCCTAGAACGAGAAGCAGTAGCAGCGAACATGGCAGTAGGGCGAGGACTTGCTATTACGCCACCCAGATTCAGGGGCAGCCTGGAGGAGAATGTTGAAGAGTATTTACAAGCTTTTGAGAGGATAGCTAAGGCTAATGGGTGGACTCCAGAGAAGAAATTAGTAATCCTTCCTTGTTACTTAGAAGGAGCAGCACTGAAGTGGTATGAAAATCTTGAACAGTCCGAGGGAGACAATTTGACTTGGGCCGTGGTTAAGGACAAAATGAAAGGTGCGTTCCAATCGATAGCATGGGAAGAACAAATGGAATATAAACTTCGAATGCAAATGCAGGGAGAAGAAGAACAGGTAGAGGCGTATATTCAAGATGTCCTTAACTTATGCTCTAAACTTGATGCGAATATGAGTGAAAGGTGTAAGATTAAACATGTAGTAAGAGGTTTGAAGCCTTCCCTCTTAGAAAAGGTCATGATCATGAATAATGATACCCTAGAAAACTTATTAGTTAATGTAAGGAAGGTACAGACTGCGAGATTTATGGCAGGTCAAAGAGTTGATCAGTTGATGACAGAATTACCTGTAAGGCAATCGAAGTCCAAGGAAGAGGTTCCACAAACATCGAGTGGCAGTTCATTGGAAACCAAAATAGAAAATCTTACCAGTGAATTTTCAAAGTTTAGTATGAGACTAATGGAAGAGAACAGCAGAAGACAGGACCCCAGAATGCCATTTCAATTCAGTAGAAGAGGATGGAGAGGAGGACCACCCCATGGAGGACAACCACAAGGAGGAAGAGGCCAAATCCGAAGCCCGCCAACTACTGGAAGAGGAGCTTTTAGAGGTGCAAGCAGGGGAAGAACAGTAGATGGCAGAGTCATTTGCTACAAATGTAATCGAGTGGGCCACTTTGCTATTAATTGCTACACCAACCAGACTAGTGGGTCGGGAAACGAGTAAGGGGGACGCTAGGAAAGGGGGCTAGCGTTCTATCTTCCTATAATTCCCCAAATTTTAATCAGACCAACAAAATAGCCATTCTATGCGAGGAACATGAGCAGGGTGAATGGAGGGATACTTGGAGGCAATATTCAGGAAGCAGAAGTACCCAAGGCAGGACGTGGAATCAGCATATGAGAAGGCAAACATTGAAGAGTGAGGATGAATTAAATAGGAGACTAGACGAAAGAGGGACACAAGAGTTTATACCTGATAATCCTGGTTTGGTGGGACGATCGGACTCAATTAGAACACTAGGTGTACTAGAAATTGAAGCTCTAGTAGATTACAAAAACCGTTCGATTGTCGTTGACACTGGTGCCTGTGTTAGTTGCATTGACGAAAGTGTAATAACCAAGAAGGAAAGAATTCAATTAGTAGAAGGTGTGAACATGAAAACTGCTACGGATGAACCAGTTAGCATAATTGGAAGAGTCACCATAAATCTACAAATAAGTTGTTGTGTTATGAGATTTCAAGTCTTTGTAGCTAAGGGACTAGGAGGCTGCTGCATTTTAGGAAATGACTTCCATTTGAAATTTCAAACTGTTGTAAATTTTTCTAAAAGAACAGTTACCTTTAAAAATTTAAGTGGAAAATCCATAGTAGCTCCATTTTTGTGTCAGGAGCGCAATGCAAAGTACTTAAGCCCACCTCCGAATCCTACATGGCTAAATCAGATACTTATTGATGAAGCTGATGTTAAGCCGGCGAAAGTAATAAATCTTGAAGAGATTGAGATACCTCCAAAAAGTCAGAGGCTTTTGAAAATAAAGTTTGAAGGTCCATTGCCCGAAACCGGAGTTATTGAGTCAAGCTATGAGTTGTTTAAGACACGGTCTATAATCATCCCACCGAGTCTTACTGCCCAGCCACGACTTGAAGCCATTATAGCTACTAACATGTCCCAAGAGGTTAAGAAATTGGCTGAGGGAGAAGTGTTAGCTGAAGTTTTTGAAGCAGAAGAGGTTGAAGCTGAAAAGGTCTGTCAAGTTAAGATCGAAGGAAATATTGAAGAGAAGCATCAGCAAGACTTCGATGAAGGGAAGCTAAACCTTAATTCTCATCTTACACATGATGAATATTGCGCAATGATGGATTTACTTAAAGAGTTTCAGGATGTATTTGCGTGGAATTCATCAAAGATTGGTAGGACAAATGTAAGTGAGCATAAAATTGAACTTACGAGTCAGAATCCCGTGCACCAGCCACCATATAAAGTGTCACATAAAGAAAGAGAGATCCTACGAACTCAAGTCGAAGACATGATGAATAAGAAAGTGATTCGGCCCAGTAACAGTGCTTACTCATCCCCTGTCGTATTAGTCAAGAAGAAGAATGGAGAGTGGAGATTTTGCGTGGACTACAGGAAGCTTAATGAATTATTGACTCCTATACAACATCCATTGCCACGTATAGACGATATATTGACATATTTGAATGGGTGTCAGTGGTTTGCCACTTTGGATTTAACTGCAGGTTTTTGGCAATTACCTATAAGAGAGTCAGATAAGCATGTAACTGCATTTGTTACTCCAGATGGACTTTGGGAGTATGAGGTCACACCATTTGGACTGAAAACTAGTCCTGCAGCATTTCAGACTTGTATGGACAAAGTACTAGCCGGACTTAAGTGGGGAACTTGTCTTTTGTATCTAGACGATATTTTGGTGATGGCTCCAACATATGCCGAACTGTTAAGTAGATTGAAGGAAGTATTTCTGAGAATAAGAAACGCTCATATGACACTGAATCCGTCAAAATGCAAATTTGGCTATCAGGAAGTGAAAGTATTAGGTCATACTGTAAGTGCCAGAGGTGTGAGTCCTGACCCTGGAAAAGTAAAAGATATTCTCAATTTTGAACCACCTCGTAGACTTCGAGCAGTAAGGTCATATCTCGGACTTTGTAATTATTACAGGAAATTTATACCAAATTACTCAAAGATTGCTAGGCCTCTCATAGAACTAACTAAGAAGAACATACCATTTCACTGGAATACTGAGCAACAAGTTGCATTTAAAACTTAAAGGACAAACTTACGACCAGTCCAATTCTGAGACATTTTGATCCCAATTTGCCTGTTGAGCTTCACACTGATGCCAGTGATGTCGGAGTGGGAGCGGTCATCATGCAGACAGATAATGGTGATACACTGCCAGTAGCTTATAGTTCAAGACGACTCTCCGAGGCTGAAAAGAGATACACCACAACAGAGAAGGAGTGTATAGCAGTTGTTTGGGCTAGTCAGCACTTTAGACAATTCTTGTGGGGTCGCAAGTTTACCATAGTGGTCGATCACCATGCGTTGTGTTGGCTTAATAAAAACAGAGATTCATCTGGAAGATTAGCTAGATGGGCCTTGAAACTAATGGAATTTGACTACCAGATAAAACATAAGCAAGGCCGTCTCCACGTAGTTCCTGACATGTTATCGCGGAACACTTGTGTGGACTGTACACCGGATGATGAGGACATGACCAATGAGATACCCATGTTGGCATTAAAGCTAGATGATTTGGGAAAGTTCCAAGATGACGATGATGAATGTAAGAGGATCAAGGAAGCAGTGCTGTATCCGGAAAAGACTACATCTAGTGACCGTAGATTAGGTCGAAGCTTTGAGTTGGAGAATGGTGTGCTATATCGCAAAAATACGGGCCATCAAGGTAGCAGAAAATTGTTGGTGGTTCCCAACAACCTCAGACACGAGATTCTATACGAATGCCACGATAATCCTTTAACTGGTGGACACTTAGGGTTCAGTAAAACATTTTATAAAATCAAGAGCAGATATTACTGGCCTAACATGTTGAAGGAAACAGAAAAGTATGTTAAGACATGTAATGATTGTCAAACAAGGAAGACACCTAAACAAGCACCCGCTGGACTTTTGCAACCCATACCAGTAGGCCAGATGTTTGACCGAATAGGAATTGATATACTTGGTCCATTTACTAGAACTAGCCGTGGAAAGTTGTACATTATAGTTGCAATGGACTACGCTACTAAGTGGGCGGAAGCCGAGGCAGTACGAAATGCCACAGCCGAAGAGGTGGCTAAATTCCTGATTAACCGAATCATTTGTAAATTTGGATGTATCAGAGAAATTCACAGTGACAGAGGTACTAATTTCAAATCCACCCTTATTACCGAATTAATGCAGGGCCTTGGAGTACAAACTTCGTATACCACAGCATACCACCCTCAATGCAATGGACTGGTGGAACACTTCAATGGCACTCTAGCACAGATGTTGTCCCATTACGTGAGCACCAATCAAAAGGATTGGGATCTGTATGTGAACCTTACGTGTTTCAGCTATAACACGTCTAGGCACGAAACCACTAGGCACACGCCATTTTATCTTTTGTATGGAAGAGAAGCCCGTCTACCTAGCGAGACGTCGTTGAACCAAACCCCAAGTGAAGAGACAGTGGAGCACCTTTTAAAGAGAGTCCAACAGTGTCGAAAGGACGTGAGTAACATCATTGAGAAGGCGCAAAAGAAACATAAGGACTATTATAACCGGAAGCACCGTCATGTTGTGTATGAAGAGGGAGAAGAAGTCATGGTCTGGACACCTATTCGAAAGAAAGGTAAATCTACGAAACTGCTTCACAGGTGGCATGGGCCATATACAGTACATAGAAGGCTGTCAGACGTGAACTATGAGGTTAAGATCATCCCGACTAGCAACCGCATGGCCTACTATGACACAGTTCATGTTGGAAGATTAAAGAAGTTTTATGCCAGAAACTGAAGTTATTTAAAATTAGTATGTGTGTGTATATAAAATGTCAAAATAAAGTGATGTGAAAAAAAACATTATAAATTATTATTTGTGTAGGTTAGTTTATTTTATTTATTAAGTTCATTTATTCAGTTTTATTAGTTATTCAGGCAGTCGTTTTTATTCAGTTGTGTTCAGCTGAGTCAGTAGGGACAGTGACCAGCTAGCTGACTTTGCAAATTAGAATTGTTCGGGACACTCAGTCGAAGTGGTGCTTATGGGTGGTGTATTTCACGTTGGACACAGTTCTATAGTGTACACGCAGCTACGGACTTCCTAAATTTGTAAGACATATGTATTTTATTCTATATAAAAATATATTTTAAGTATCTCATACATGTATGTATGTTTTGTTAACTGTGCTTGAATATATATCTAGAGTAAACTTATTCATATAATAATAGTTATCGTATCATAATAAGTACAGTTAACAAATTCTTTATGAACATAGCAGGGGTTATATTAGTTGTTGACTAACTTGTGTTGTGGACTATTCTGTTGTGATAATTCTTAGGAATGATGATTATAAAGGGCTCAAACTTATACAGCTATATGAGGGTTATATGGTTAATATGGTTAAATGTTATTATGTTTTCTATGGTTGTATGTGCTAATACAGAGAAGTCCCAGACAAGAGAGGGTACAGTGCCTATATCCGTAGTCTCAGGTGTGTATTGGAAAGAGGTTTATGGTGCTGAGATGTATGAGGCATCAATTCCTTTAGTTTATAAAACTGTCTGGCCAGGAGTTGATAAAGCATATTTTAGTCGTAGTAAAGGTGAAGGGTTTTGTAATTCTACTATGAATAAACCAGAATGTACTTTGTATTCTTGGATAGAAAACGTGTCTAAAGAGACTGGAGTTCGTATCTCGTGGTTGAACCAGAGTCTGGCTGACGTAGCAGAAACATTGTTACCTGTTACAGAGAGACGAGATAAACGTAGCCTGAAGTTTATTGGTAACTCCACCCATTGGTGTTGTGGAGTTGTCACTGGGAGACAGCTGAGACCGTTGTACGCTAACCAAGAGAAGATGAGCGATTATGAGCAGCAGTTGCAGGAGGAGTTACATGAAGCTTATTCTGAACTTGATAACTTAACAATTAATATGAATTCTTACAGTGCTGAGGTAGAGCGTACCTTTGCTCAAGTAATTGATGTCGGTATAAATGTTACCAAAATGTTGGACCTTTTCAGGGCTAAGGTCTATGCCAACGACCATGGGGTGAATAATAAAATATACAGTGTGTTACAGTTGAATGCAGTGCAGGCAGCTAGACAGTTACAGTTGTTGCAGTTGGTTACTAGGTTAGAAGTACTCAGTCAGTGTCGCGAGAAGAAGTTGCCTAATGCCATTGTTCCTGTGTCACAGTTTAAAAGAGATTTGATTAAGTTAGCTTCTTCACTACGTTTAGATGAGTATGAGTTAGTAATTTCACCTCATGAAGTGACTAAATATTTATCTTTAGAAATTGCTAATTGTATAATTTCAGGTTCGACCATAGTTATTAATGTTAAAGTTCCAATTAAGAGAGTAGGTACCCAATGGAAGCTCTTTGAATTGTTACCAGTACCTTTTGCTTGGCATAACTCAACTTGTAGTATAGAACATGGTGTTACATTTATAGCTTCAGATAATGAAAGGGTTATGACCATTCAGGGATCAGCATTACATGACTGCCAACCATATAATAACCCACTTTGTTTTGTACCTAGGTATGATGGAGACTCCGTGTCAGGTTCGATGTGCCCTAGAGCTATGTTTTTAGGAGCGTCTATACAAGAATTGAGTAGTATTTGTACTTTCTCGTGTGTTCCCAGACAGGAGCCAGTTGTAAGGAAGGTGGACGATGAAACCTATGTCCTTACCCATGTTTCAGGAATGTTGAACTTTACATGTCGCTTTGGTAAGAACCAAACTATTCAAGGGTTAGGGAGAGAACGAACAGGGGCGTTATAGATTAAGATACCATGTGATTGTAAATTATTTGTAAATAATAATGTACTTGTATTTGATAATTATCCTTGTGTTAAGAAAGGTTCAGAGTCCTCAATCATACATATTGTTCCAGCTTCATGGTCCAGATTAAAAACTTTGAAGATTCCAGCTAGGAATTATTTTTCTTCAGGTTCATTCGAGACGATGGAGGAGTGTTTAGATATAAGTTGGCCGACCGTGGTACCACATTGGAACCTGTCCTTTACAGCAACTCATCGAGGAATCAGGACACCTTCAACTGTTACAAGGGAAAGTCAGGAAAATTGGTCATTATTGTTATATGTATTGCATGCTGTGTATTTTGCTTTGGTAACTATTATTGTAGTTAGGAACCCTCACTTAGTTGGATTTTATATTGTTAATGTTGTAACTGCTGAACCCATTGAAATATATGTGGATAATGAGACTAAATGGGAAATATTATATTCGATAATATTAATTTGTATATTTGTTCTGAGCTTTTTATTACTGGGAAGACTCATCCGCCGTTGGAAGAAGGAAAAAGGAACTGACAATGTTGCCATGATGTCACGTCATCCAGAGAGCGATGACCTGCCTCGCAACATGCCACTTGTTAAGGTGGATGGTAAAGAATTACGGATAACCTTAGAATGGTGGGACCCAATTGGAGAACAGTGATAAGTATTATGATTGATTTATTGTGAGTGTAATTAATTGTGTATGTAATAATATTTTTCAGATTTAAACATGCAGAATATATGTTGTTTATAGTGAGTTGATATTTTAGTAAAGAAATCTTGAAATAAGTATTTAATATAAACTTAGGGAACTGGTTTAATATTTACTTCTAGAGATGTCTTGCTAATATGACGGGTTGCTAAACATATGCAGGCAAGAGGAAGACACCTAGCATAGATATGGGGTAGTAGGTAATCTGTGCATGGTAAGATAACTATGTGAGTGAAAGGTGTGGTGTCTGTAGAGTGTGTGAGGTGGCCACCGTTATGAATGTGAGCGTGTGTGTGTGTGTGTGTGTGTATGAATCGGATGAGAATTGAAAGTATAAGTCTAACTTCTCTTTGCCCTAATTTAATTCTATTTTATGTTAAGGGTTCCATATGCTGTTATAACATGACCTTGTGGAATAAAGTGTATAAATTAATTTGCAATTGAAATAATAACTAATTTTTATATAACCTTTATCTTATTAATTGATTTACAATGGTCATTGTATAGAATTATAAATAACATATTTTAACCTTGTATATTGAATGAAATTGTATACTGTATAATGTGGTATATTTCATAACATGATATTGTCTTGGATTTTTCTTTTTATATTTATTATTAGAGTAACAGATTTATTATACATTCTTTTGAGTGAATAATGTAACTTGCATAAGGATTTATTTGTGTTCGTGGGCGTGTTTTATGATTAGAGGAATTCATAAACTATGATAAACAAGTTTCAATTTAAGAAAAAAAATTTGCAGTATTGTAATCACTGTAATAATTGTCATAATGTATATATGTAAATCTCATGCAAATCATGATTGCTTATTTATGAGCTTTGTTTAATTTATCAATTTTAATAGTAGTGTTTTGAACTTAAAATCATTTAACTATGTTGTGTTAGAAGTTACACTGTATACTATTAGGTTTAAGATTGTTTGGTTGTAGGTTAAGTTTATAATTATTTGGTCATAGGATTTTCATATTGTGCAACTCAGATCAAGGACACTATATAAAGTGAGATTGTGGACAATAACTTCTAAAACATGGACATTATTTGGACTCTTAAGAATTTTAATAATAATATCTTAATTGTGCTGAGTATGTATGTATTATCAACAAACTTATTGTATTTATGTAAAATAATACAGAGTTCTACATTTTCATTTTTAATTGGGAAATTATCAGAGAAAATTTAAGTATTGTATTTATATATGTTAAATGGTAATAATAGTTTATCTATAGTTTTTATTATTGCATATTGGATAGTGGTAAACATATTGTTAGGTTAAGAAATATACTAAAGGGATTCATAGGTGTTTTAAATCAATTGTTCTTAATCATATAGTGTTTGTGTAATTTTGATAAAACTTAGTATGTTTTATTAAATTATGAAGTGGCTTAGTTGAGCCAAGGTAGAATCTAGTGGCAGGCGATGAACTCAGGGCGAGCGCGGCATTTGCTGACGGAGCGTCCCCGTTGTGAAACTGGAGCGGTGCACGCTCAGCATGACTATACTCCGCGCAGCGTACCTTGGCTTCCTCTATGGCGCGTGCAAAATATAATGGCTCACTAACCACTGAAAATAAAACTAGTTTGAAAATTTAATACTTTGTTAATCTAGTATGGCCTATTGAATATCTGACATTTTCAATGAGTTATTAGTGTTGTAATTACATTATACCATATTTATGTTGAATCATATTTTTGTGTATTACTTGTACTATGTAGGCTTTGAAAGTAAAGTGATGTATGTTTGTTATCTTTGGTTATGTTAGTATTAGTTATGGATTGTAATTTGTTGTATCAGTTTTGTTTGTTTGTATTCTTTTTAACTTATCTTTGGTGGTACGAGTCTCCCAAACCATTTTAAGAGTAGGAAAGAGTAGGTTCCCTCAAATATTCAAAATAGAGTAAATTTACCCCACTAATGTTTTTGCTAGGGTTGTCCCTCATTATTGTTATTTAGAATAGGTGTTAGACTCTGTCGGGAAGTCATGTCGTAAGGTGTCTGAGCTGCAAGTCTACCCGAGGAGCTGCCAATCTGCCAATTCAAGGACCATCCAACGACTGTGGTTACTAGTATTTTCTTCATCATAAGTGGTGGCGTAAAGACCTAAGCATTTTGACCCCCCCCCCCTTAAATTTCGAACTACTAGCTATCTGAGGCCTGGTGTCTCGTATCTCTACCCTTTGGGAAATGAACTGTTGTTTATTTGGAGCTACTCTGGACCTTGGGTGTGTAGTGGATATTCATGGACCTCTAGAGTGGAGTGTTTTCCTGAAGAAAAAAAAAACTGAATGTTTTTTTTGTTTGCCTGGGGAAGTGTTACGAAGGGGCCCATTTCCCTTCGTATTATATGTGTACTGCTGAGTACGCTGAGGCAAGAAGAGGGGGAAGACCGGGAGTTGAATTAGAGGACAGACGGAGAGCGGCAGCCGAGCGACCCAGGCGCACCGACGGACCTAGGAGGAGGCGATGGACATCCAACACCCTTAGACACCTGAAGACGTGGCCTACTGATAGGGTAGACGTGGTGAGATTTATGTCCGCGTAGGGAAGTTGTAGGAGTTATACTGGTAGGGACCGTGGAGTAGCTGTACCACCCAAAGAGAGAAATAAAGGTAAGAGAAATATTTGTGTTTGGGTCTATTTTATCCTCTGGACTACCAACCCCCTAAGCGACACCCCCTTCACCGAGGGGGACGTGACACTATGCTAGTATTGTGTTTTCCATTTGTAATTTTTTTCGTGTTAATATTAAAAAAGCTAAATTTATTCTTAGTTTTAGAGTTAAGATGACTTGTAATATTGAGTAATTTAATTGTAGATTTATACCTCATTTGACGAAGCCTATTTGGATTCTATGTATCTATCAATGGTGAGTAAAGATTTATTTATTCCAATTTTGCAACCGCAGATGATTTTAATTTCTATTTTGTAGAATCTGTAAATAAAATATTGAGCAATATTTTTGAACATTCAATAATTGAATACTCTTGAGTATTCAAGAGTTCCTTGGCAGTATTCCTACTGTAACGTGAGAGTTTCAGTGGCGTCAAGTGAGTGTCAACGATGTAATTGCTATTGTTAATGTTATCAAAGCTTCTAACAGCAAAGATGTTTATGATATGACCAGTAACTTTATAAAAACTGTTTTTATGGTTATAGCTTCTATATTCACTCACTTGCTAAATTCCTGTATGTTGCAAGGTATGTTCCCTGACATGCTCAAAGTACCTAAGATTGTCCCTATTTATAGGAAGGGATCTAACACTGATGTCTCTAGCTTTAGGCCCATAGTTTTAATTCTTGTTTTTGGCAAAATATTTGAAGTTGTAATGTTTAGGCAGTTGTATGATTACCGACTCTTTGTCCCTGCTCAATACGGCTTCCGTAAGGGAAGGTCTGCTGTTACTGGAGTTCCTTGTTGCAAAAATGCTTGAGTCTAAACAGTCAACGTCTGTTATCTTGTGTAATTTAACATGTGTCTTTGACTGTATTTCAAATAACATATTAATAACAAAGCTTAAGAAATATGGACTTCGAGACGGTGCACTCAGATTGGTCAGATCCTATTTAATGAATAGGAAACAAGTTGAATGTTGGAATGGTCAACGCTCATCTGCCTTGGAGGTCAGCAATGGAGTACCACAGGTTTTCGTGACGGGACCCCTGCTCTTCATTATTGCCATAAACAATCTTTATTATGTGTGCGAGATAAAACTATTATTTTTGCAGACGATACCACCTTATATTCTCAGCATAGCAGCTTGCTTTCAGCAGAACTAACTATAAAGGATCTTTTTGAAACTGCCTCTCGGTGGTTTATTGAGAACAAATTAGCCCTGAATGAATCTAAGACGCAAGTGTTGACATTTTCTCTCGCCCGTTCTGTGGCAGTGAAAGACTCAGTTAAGTTGCTTGGTTTTACGATGGATTTGGGGCTGGTCTGTAACTCACATGTTGAGAGTCTTTGTATTAAACTCAGTCGCGTTCTTTTCCTATTGAGGAGATTATCTAATGAAGTTGGTGTTAAGTTTTTGATACTAGCTACTTTGCTTTTTTCCATGCTCTTGTCAGCTTTGGCACAAGACTGGGGGCAATCTGGTTTCACCCTTAAGGTCTTGTTAATCCAGAAGAAAGCGCTAAGACTGATAAGCAATGCTAGCTTTCATGGCCACTGCAGGCCTCTTTTTATTGAGAGAAATATCCTTACTGTCTACTGTGTTTATATCATACAATGTATTCTGGCTATAAAAGACTCTCTTGATACTTTTGTAACCAATTCTGATGTACATAGTCACAGAACTAGAAATAGCTGTAATCTATTTTATCCTAGAAATAGATTAAATAAAGGACTGAAATGTTATCCTTTTTAAGGTATTAAGATGTGTATGCTTTGCCAGGTAACATTAGAAGCTTGCCTAGATCTAAGCTTGATAATCTATTGAGAGATTGGCTCTTGATCTCTGTACAGTGTGATTGAGTTTTTTCACTTGGACTTTGCAACACTAACCAGACCTGAAGTGACACCCACCACATTTGCAATACCAAACAAGCATGTATGTTTTGACTTGACTCATTTGCCTACATGAGAATTATTATTTTGATTTATTTATGTAATATGTATAATTATTTCCTATCTTTTAAGTATTATGTGTTCAGATAGTGTTAGTTTGCATGTATTCTGTATAAATTTCTATTGCTTGTGTGATTTTTCCATTGATTGCTTTGATAGTTTTGAAATTGAACACTTTGTTTGACTTGTGCATGATCACAGCAACTGTTATTTTATCATGCATCTTATCTTTATATTAGTATGTAGCATGACCTAGTCTGTAACATTAATTGTTGAATCATTACAAGAATTAGTCTTCGAAATTTCCGTAAACTTATTTTCAACTCTACTGGCAAACATTTCTGCAAATATTCTTGTCATCTACAGATTTTGCTAATTATATTTGTGAACGGATAACATGGCAAGATGGTCCAACCTGTTTGATGACATCGTGGAACGAAGCCACTTTTTCAGTCGACGAAAGTAAGACGAAGTTCTTTCAGGCGTTTTTGAAAATGCTTGCAGGACAAGTTGCAACTTGACAACCTCAACAATTTCAGACAGAAATATTTTGTTTTCCTGAGATTCATTTTTAAAGTTGCAACTAAGTCTTGTTGTATTTTCTTATTTTTAACGTATCTTTTCTTTTTTCTTATTTTTCACTAATCATCGTGAATATGATTAGTATTCAATGTTACTTATATTACCCTCCTGACTCCCTGGGTACGCCGCCACATTATAAAGAAATAAAAATATAAAAGGGATAGTTGTAAAATAAATAAGAATGTGATTGGTCTAGTATATTTATTTATATTTAGAGGATGCAAATAAACTATATGTTTGTATGAGAAAGCAGACTTCCTGTGCATTTTTTGTTTGTTTGTATATTTCCAAGCTTATTTAGCTTACGGCATAGACCTTCTATTATACCTATATAATATAATAGAATAATAACCTATATAATATAATAGTATAATAGAAGGTCTATGCTTACGGTCAATTTTTGGGAATTTATGGCTTTCATACGGTAAAAAAACACACCCTCCTTGCAGCCCTGCCCCTTATCGTCTGACATTAGTCGAAACCGAAACCGTAACAATTGTCACTTACTGTCTCTAGTGTCAGTTTTTATAATCTATATTTTTGTATTGTCCGTTCAGGTTCAGTTGACAAGCAGACAAGTGGGTCGGTGTAAATTACTGTTACTTACAATAGTAGCAATATTTTATTTATTTTTTTTTTGTTAACTATTAGCTTGATTAATTAGATAGGATTTTAGACAAGTAAGAACTATCGCGTTAGCATTTACTAAAGATAACAATAACTATTTTCTTCTACAGCAAGAAAATCTGAATACCATGGCTTTGAGTTCCAGAAGAAGCAAATCCCGGCGTAGGTTTGCTGCGTTAAGTTTTTTGAATAATATAACTCTAAATGGATCTCATGTTGATACAAACTTAAGTATGTTTTTAAACTTAGACGATCTTAAGTTCACTCGCATTGAGAACCTAGCTTGTCCCAAAACATCAGCGTTTGAAAGTAGTTGTCATCAAGATTTTGCAGATTTTAAAGCTGGTATTAATCAAACTGGAGTGAAATTATGTGATAATGACTGCAGTATTGAAAGTGAGATACAACTAAACCAGACAGGAATCCAAAAACTGCAGGAAGCAGAATTTAACAGAATTTCAAATATATTAACACCATTCCGAGAAAGGTAAGTTCAATGCCTTAGTATGCCTACATTATAGTTAACTAGTTTTTGTTAACCCTAGACTTCAGAACTGTAGATAAGGATTTTTGGTAATTATGCACTTTCTTGCCACCAAACAAATTTGGAATATTTTGCTTGAAATGGGTCTAGAATTGGCTGTATTTTCATGAGATATGCATTTTATTCCGCGGAAATAACGTGTTTTACCGAAAAATTCGAAAAACCAATGTCACAACTTTTAGTATTTTTGTCACATTTCTGTTAATTTAAATGGTAGGCCTATTTTAATCATCTTTTTTTTATTTTGATGTGTTTTTTTGCGCTGAATACAAATTTGGTCTATTACAAATACTTCTCGAGAAATAACGGAAAGCTACTATCGCGGCGGATCGCGATTAGCGGCCATTACGCGATCATTATATACAACAACTATTAATCACAGAAACCAAATTTACCTATATTCCCGCCGGAGTGACGGCCAGCAGGCCGTCACGGAGGCCAAACGCTGGAATTTAACGCAAATTATGAATTTTTGTTGAGAAAATAGACAGTTAGGATAAGTTAGGTTATGTTTGGTTGTGTCAGTAAAAATGCATTTTTCGAGCTGAAAAATAATTTAACTACAAAACCAGTTATATAGTTGTAGTCAGCATAAAAAAAACACGAGAAATGGAAAAAATGTGTCGAAAAATAACAATTTTTAAAAAAGTTGGTTTTTACATTATTAGATAAAAAACTAGTTTTTAGATTTTTCTGTTAAGAACGAGTTTTCCGCAGATAAAATCAAACTCCTCAAGATATATAAACTCATTTTCATCGCTTTTTTAACATGAAGTTGTATTTTCAGAGGTGGCAAGAAAGTGCATAATTATCGGATTTTTATATGTCAGTCAATTATTTCATGCATTTGTCTGCTTGTTTACATTTCATGACCAACCACAGTGTCATGAAAACAACATCTGTTGGTGAATTTTGGACACTTGCTATAAAATAGGAAATAAGACGATTTACTAGGGCCTAGGAGAAAACAATGATTTGAGCAGTTTATTTTCTGATAACAGTGACTAATGATTATGTGTAAAATCAGAATGAACAAAGAGATTAGGAGAGTTGTGATCCATAACCTCCTTCAGCCAAAGAAAGATGTAAACAAGCAAAAGGTCGGCTAGGTCACAAACAAATAAGGTTGATAGGGTTATTTGTATCTGGATTATGACTCTTTTGAATTCAGTTGTTTATTATTTTTACTCATTAAATAGGCCTAGTGTAAACCGCACCAAAATAGTCCGATGACAGCTGTGGCATGTGAAGCCCCCCTCCTCACTTCTCACCCAGCAATGTTGTCAAATATAAATTCGTTGAAAATATTGATGATTTTCTAAACATCTATTGCAGTAAACAAACACTATCATTTGTTATTACAAACCAGGTACAAAGAAAAGAAGACAGTAGGTATCACGCACATCTCCAATGACGTCACGTTGGAGAAATTGCATAAATTAACACAAAAATACTGTTCTAATTCCCATAATTATAATTTCAGTTGATAAGTGGTAAATAACTTGCTCAACTATTCAGCTAAATGCTTCTATATAATTGGTGAATTCAGTTACCGGTACTTAATAGAATAAACAAACTAGCTGATTTCGCCCATATGAATTGACAGTATTGAACATACACACATACATACTTGTCATAGATGAAACATGTGGTTTGGTGATTCTCAGAAACAATATGGCAACACTGGATAAAATGTCATAGGACTATTTGATGCGGTTTACACTAGAAGAATACAATTGTTTAGTGACAGTTTGACAAAAGCTAGAGCTCAGACCAGCGGTATTAACCCAGCAGTTGAGAAATAAATCATATATTTTTTTTAAGTTGAGGTTTTCTTTATACTTAATAAGTAGAAATTTGAAAACTATTTTGGCCTATGACAATTGTTTCTAGGGACATGATGGAAAAATTACTTTTTTGGCGAATCACAAATAGTGGCCATTACACGATCATTATAAGCTTAAACACCAACTATTTACCTCATATAACGAATTTACATAGCCTATATATTTATACATTAAAAACTCATATATGCATACAATAATATGGCAAACATTACAAGATTACAAGTACCTAAATCAAGTGATATCAATTCGTAATGAATATATGCTAATGACCACCAAAAAATTACATAAATATACAAACAAAAATATTCATGTATTAACCAAAGAAAATATTATTAGCTGTAGTAAGCACAGTAACAAAGCGTTATAATAAGTTATAGCAATGATAAAATTTGAGAGAGAGACTACTAAAAGTGGTCACAGCGGAAAACCGAATGATTAATGAAATGTTGCTCTGAATTCCCCATGTCCTCACCAAGGTTAGTTTCAACCAAGACCAGTGTAACTTATGTCATAGTTGAAAGCAGCAGAAGAAGTGTGCAGCTGGTTAAATTTAGTTCAAAGACCGTATACGTTCTGGAAGTACACACTTAGCACATATTTTTGCAGAGTGGTGAGGCCTATCCGTTTTTTTGGTTTACTTGAGAAAATTTTTGGTATACCACTTACATATCGGATTGTAATAGCTTTTTTGCCTTTATCAGACCTCTCTCTTTTAATTGTTCCCTTAAGTTTTTCAGATAATTTCGCTGTAATGGTGTTTGATCATACGTGAGACACACCAGCAAGGTCTGGATGATCCTTAAAAACTTCCTTAGAGTATTTTTTGAGAAATCCCACCGTATCTGTTCACTGGCAAAAATAATTTTTGAGTGGCCTGGCACCCATCTTAGATTCTCTCCCAAGTCTAAATATGTGAATGGAATCTGTAGATAAGTGAGGACAAAATATATTGAGATACAGTCAAACCTCGATATAACGAATCTCAAGGGACCGGACAGAAAATTTGTTATATCGAGTATTTTGTTATAATGAGGTTCGTTATATTGAGGTTAGATTGGTACAATTTCGCTACATCGAGGTTCACAGACCATCGGCTCGGTTGTGTTAAAACGTTGTGAAATTGTATGCTGTATCTAAATTGTGTGGAAAACGAAATAAAAATGCATTTTATTTAAAATAATGAAACTTTATTTTTATTTTTGTTTCACACACATTGTTTAATACACACAAAAAATGAAAAGCAAACTTGATCTGAACAAAACTTTAAAATATTACGCTACGGATAATAATGAAACTTTTTTTTTTGTTTCATACACATTGCTTAATACATAAAAAAAATTAAAAGTAAACTTGATCTGAACAAAACTTAAAAATCTTACGCTACAGATAGTATACAAATACAGAAAAATTAAATACAGTACTAGTACTGTACAGTATTAGTAAACTAAATTTTTGAAAAATTTAAAGGTAAATGGCCTAATTTACATTTTGTGTTTCAATGGCATCATTATTGATGCTGTTTTCGCCCTGTTTGATTGAGAAAAAGTCAGTAATAGTAGTCTGCTTACGTGATGTGACGTTGATGATATCCAATGAGCAATCCAATTCAGTTATAGCTTTTACCACATTTTCACTCAAACCACTTTTTAAGAAAAAAACACTGTAGAACACCAATGGCTTCAAGAGCCTCTTTTAAATTCGAGTCGGGCATTACACAATCTGGTTCATTGTCATCGTCATCTTCGGCAGCCTCGTTTTCGTCCGGAACAGAGGTCACAGAAGAAATGATGTCAGCGTCCGTCAACTCCCCACACACAGCCACGTCGTCATCAAAAGTAACAAAGTCTTCGAACTCTGCATCCTTCTCTAGCTCTAATGCTTCTTTGACTTTTTCCCAACCCTCCGTAGTGTCGATTTCTTGTGTAGGAGGTTGGTCTGAATTGTCTTCCTGAGTTGTGACAGTGAATCCACTCTTCTCGAAACAATTACCTACAAATTGTAGTTTCTGTAACTTTACTCCACGCTTCTGTGATCATCCACATGGCGTCCAAGACATGGATATTAGTAGGTAAACGGCTTTCCATGTCTCTGAGGAACTGTTGTACGACCTCTTTTCTATAATTTACTTTAAAACTCCGGATAATGCCCTGGTCAAGCGGTTGCAGTTTGGAGGTTGTGTTTGGAGGAAGATACTTGACCTTAATGTTACTCAGCCTAGGAATATCTCCATGAGCTGTGCAGTTATCAATAAAAATGAGAATTTTCTTCTTTTTCTTTTTCATATCTTTGTTAACACTTTGAAGCCATGCACTGAAAGCGTCACAATTCATCCAAGCCTTTGTATTCGCCATGTAGTCTGTAGGAAGTTCATTCACATTTTTAAAACAACGTGGTTGTTTCGCTTTTCCAATAACTAAAGGCTTTAATTTATGAGTCCCTGTGCAGTTTACTCCCAGCATAACTGTTAAACGACGTTTACTATTTTTTCCACCATAGCATTTATCACTCTTAAATGACAATGTTTTGTCAGGTAAACATTTGAAAATCAATCCAGTTTCATCTGCGTTATATATGTTTTCTGGTTCATATCCCTCGGTTAGCTCGGGAAGTTTATCTTTCCACTCAGTACAAACACCGTCATCGACTTTTGCACTTTCACCACACACTTTTCAAAAAATAAGTTCATTTCGTTTTTTAAAGTTTTGTAACCATCCATTGCTAGCTCGGAAGTTCACGTGTCCCAGTTCAAAAGCAAACTGTTGGGCTTTTTCTTGAAGTATAGGTCCACCCACCTATTGCAATATTTTTGTCTCGGCTCTGCTTCAACCATTTAAGCACACACTCCTCTACGTCCTTCAGCTCACACGACTTTATCTTTCTGATTTTAGAACACAGTACACTTCCGTCATCGAACTTCTCTTTCGTTTTTAAAATCGTAGCTAAAGTGCTGGGCGGAATGCCAAATTCTTTCACGATGTCCAATTTTTTTTCGTCGGATTGTCTTCAACGCATTTGATAATTTTTCGTTTACTCTCTACGCTTAGAGCGCGCCGTTTCTTTTTGTAATTGCCGTCCATCGTCACTAACTAAACTAAATCATCACTAACTAAATCATCACTATGTAACTGTACATCGTCACTAATTACAGTAAATCGTCACTAAACTACTGTAACCGAACACTTTCCACAACTGAATAAACTTGACACAGGCCGGAGTGGCTGTGGCGAAGCTTTCATGTCGAGACACGATTGTTTGTGGTCCTTTGTTACCGTTGTGACGTTTGTTTACGTTCGTTATAACAAGGTGCAGTTGTGGAAAATTCGCTATATAGAGGTGAATTTCGCTACATAGAGGTTCTAACAACAAAGAATTCACTATATCGAGGGTGATTTATTTTTTCCAGGATTACTAAAAATTCGTTATATCGAGGCTGTGAGTATGCTTTATTCGTTATGTAGAGGTGAAATTTACATTGATTCTTATGGAGACTTCTAGGGGATTTAAAAAAATTCGTTATATCAAGGAATTCGTTATATTGAGGTTTGACTGTATTCTCTTATTAACCCAAATCATGATCCCTTCGTTCCTTGGTATTCACAGATTTACTTTTAGGTAAGCCAATACCATAACATTACAAGCTTTCCTCGAGGACTCCATTGTTTCCTCCATGAAAATTTTGGTTGATGCACTAACATCAGCAGAAATAGCTGATTTTCAAGCGTTTCAAGTCTTTCAATAGCCTGCTCATTCAATACCTTCACATTTACCTCAAGTCAGGTGACTATCCTCTAAATCTTCTATTCTAGGATTTTTTTGCTATAGGAAAGCTGGCAGGCAGTCCCAAAGGCACCTGAATTTATGGCAAATCTAGAATTTTTTTGAAGGATGTTTAGTTTGTTCATATTAGGTTATGTTTGTGAAAAGTGTTGGTATTTAACTTATGCAGTTTCTAGATACTTTGTATAAATCTTGACTTTTTTGTCACCAGTGGGTAGACTCAGATCTATATTTTCTGGGAAAATACTTTTTATTCTGTAAAAAACTCATTTTGTACAAAGTAAATTGACAAATCTAAATTAGGCCTAGGTATTAAAAATGTAATTTTTTTACATCTCCATTATTTTGGATGAATTTTCATCATTTCTTAAAGATCTTGTGTATTATTTTATGCTGAATATTAATTTGAAAACTATTTTGGTAAACAAAACAACAATTATTTTTCAAGATATCCCATTGTAGTAAATTACTTTTGCGGCAAACTAACCCTTGGTGGCTGTTTGTACAATAATAATAAAAGCTATGATTATTAAAAAAGTATTAGGTTTTTTTATAGGTGTACGCTCAATGTTTTATGATTTTAATATTAACCCTTTTTTTGTACAGTATGTTATGGTTTTCTCTGTTGTGCTGTGCGTTGGTCACTAATTAAATAACTACAAGTTTCACTGCTATACAACTAGTTTATACTATATAGTATTGTGTAAACTATATTTTTCCTTTTTATGTGCAATGGAACTTAGTACACCAAAATAGAGTGTATTAAGTATAGTAATGTAAAATACACTACAATGATACACTAGTTAGCACTAGTGGACAAGTGCTGAAACCTAGCAACTTTGGGGGAAAGTGTTGTTGAGATGGGTGGTGATAGATTCTGAGCTCTCTCAATAACAACATGGAATCTGCTCAATGGCTGCCATCGGCATGGATACTACAAGAGGAGTCTGGGATGTCCATGTTGGGTGGTAATCAGGGTCCTGATGTTGTGTAGGGAACTGAGGTTATTTTTATTCTTTTTTTAGTTTTTTAAAAAAACTTCACTTGCCAGTTCACATGGGCTTGCAAGCCTGTGTGTGAACTTTATTCAACGACTGAAGTACCGACCGTTGGCTCAGTGGGATTCGAACCTTGGACCTTGCCATCCGCAATCCAAAGCCTTAGCCACTGAGCCACCACGCCGGCAAGGTAAGTTTAAGGCTTCTCAAATAGCTTAAAATCAGACCAATACTATTTGGTTTAGATTCCATGTAGACTAAAGCTGATGTCCTGTAGTCGCTCTGGCTTTTGGGCTATTGATAAATAGCTCTTTCTAAGGAACAGTCGACCTTAGTAACGATGACTATACTTGTTCATCTACATTCATCACAAACATTTATCCCTCATATTTGCCCATATCTCTAGTCGGCGTCTTAGTAATGAATTGAATACATAATAAATTGATTTTAAACCATTGCTTGATATTTTCGGTGCTCTTATATAGAAGTCAATGGCAAATATAGAATTATTATTATTAATCTTAAGATGTTGATAATCTAAATGTTCATATTTGAATTTAAAACAGTGAAGTCAAAAATATAAAAGTACTATTGTAACAAAACAGTAAAAAAATTAGGAAAAGATAATATATAAATAAATACTTAAAAACTGTGATTGCAGAAATGATTTTGTACGTATGGTATATTTCTAACTCTAGCCCTTATACAAAAAGTTGACAATCTGACAAAATATAAGAATAATTTTTTATCTATAGTTCCTAAAAATTAAATGAAAACATAACTTATATTTTTTTAGCCAACAAAATTTGTTTTGTTCATGAATAAATTGTAGATAATTGGTTTTAATCAAAATTTTAAATTGGCCATTATAAGTGTTTTATATCATACTGTTTGTAAGAATGAAAAAGGGTTTTCCAAAAAATATTTTCAAACTCCTCAATAGCAAAATTATTGCTGTAACAGACAAGATAAATTATTAATAATTTTAGCTGAACACTTTTTTACAAATAGAATAAAATGATATGCTACAATATATTTTACTAAACTGCTGTGTTAAGAAAATATACATTAGTGTATTATCTGGCCTCTCATTTTAGTCTTATATTATCAAAAAATGGAAGCCAGTGACTGACTTAGCCCTCCTGCACAACCATTTGATTAGTCACTGCTCGGATATGACCTGATGAACTTTAGAGGTGTGTCAGTTATACATTAATATTCCAATTTTATCAAAACATCAATCAACCTTTGATTGAGACACAACAAGCAAAGGTTGAGTTAATCAAACACTTTGCTTAGTTCTCAAGAGTGGCGTGAGCAAAAGGCCTAAGTTGATATAGACACTTTTCTGATTACACATCAGAATGAAACATTAAAAATAATATAACCAGTACGGTATTAAGCAATATTATCAATCTATTTTTAGGACCAGCACAGCTGGAAGTGAGTATGCATTTGAACGTAGATTAGGTTCTGTTGGACACAGAAAAAAAGTTCCAGCTTTACTCCACCAATCATCCCTGAATGACGAAAAACTGTACCATCACTTCAGCAGCAACGAAAGTATTGGCTCCATAATTGGTAAGGATAAATATACGATTTATTGTATTGTTAGTATTATCAATATAAGGACACAATGTAAGTATTGCTAGTAGAGTAAGATTATTTATAAAGTAGGAAATGTATTCTAAAGTGATATAATTTACAAATTAGTACACCACAAATCTAGGGCTAAATAAAATATATAACTACATCTTGTAGTGTCGCATAATGTAAATCATTGAATAATTTTGCTTAAACTCATTCTGACTGCAATTTAATTTATGAAATGGAAATTGTAAATTTTGTTTCCTTTGGATTTCATAAAATAGGATGCTGTTACAAAAAATAGAAATTTTAAAAGTTCAACGACAAGAGTAAGAAACCTTAGATTACTCAAGACTTAATCAATCAGATTTTTGAAAGGATCAAACTGAGTAAAAAGGTGAGGAGTCAGCCTTTCAATTTAGACTTGCATAGGCAATATCGGCATTCTAGAAAAAATACTTGTGATAAAAGGTTGTTCGCACTAAAGATCAAAATTATACCAGTGTCAAAGGAACCCTATATTTGCCAGTAGGATGATTAAGAAAAGGCTCAATCCCTCCTAGTAAATATCCTCCAAATATTTTGATTATAACATACAGTGTCTGTAAGGGGAGGTTACTAATTAATTATTTTTTTGCATCTGGGATACATGTAGCATCCATGATTGACATAGTGGTCATTGTTTTTAAATGAAACCAACTACAGGCTGGACAATACTTAAGTAGCACAACATGTAATAACCCGTATCAACTCAAACTCTACTTTAAGCCTAGTCCACAGATGGAAACAATGTTTAAAAGAACAGTTTGTTATTTCTTCTTCATGTTTACGTTAAGTTTAAAATGTTTTGAAACAACAGAAAAACATACATTTTTCTCGTTAATTTGTGTTCACAGTAGCTGGTTAATGTTTCCAAAGATGTGGTGGACTGTAGGTGATCTTCTTTTAGCTTGTGTTAGTTTATATTTGATTCTACACAATGTGGTACACTTATCTAGAAAAGGGTAGTGGTGGACTAGTAGATTTTCAAGAAAGTCCTTAGTACAGCCAAAACCTACTCTCTGACTTAAGGATCAAAGATGGTGCTGGCTTCCAAAACTTACTAGGATGATTATGACTGATTTTGAGATTATGTTGAGCCTTGTAGTTCCAAAAATAAAAAAGGAGTTAATATTATACAGAACCCCATTTTAGTTTTTATTCGACTCACTGTTATCTAAAGATATTTAGCATGTGGCGGTTCATTTACTAGTTTACAATGTGCACTCAAAATCTTGAAACAGACCAATTAAAAAATAATTTCAGAAGTGTGTGAAGCTATCATTACAGTACAGCACTATGAGGTTTTGTAAAGGCAGTAAAATATAAACACAACTGATAGTAGATTGGTTATTTATGTTTGTATCTTCATTGATTAATTATTAAATACTATTTACTATTTATATAGTGTAATATAAATTAATGAGCAGTGTTCAAATAAAAGTTTCCTTATAAAATGTTTCTAATATATAAATAATTTATTATAGTAAGGCCCGTGCTGCATATGTATGAGATGCCTAAAATAGTAGCTTAAAATCTATACTAACGTCTGATGCATTCTAGCCTGCACTCCCTACTTCCCTACTTTTATGTTTTGAGTTAGAAACATGTTTCGAAAACTTTATTTCTTGTTTCTAGACACGGTTAATGTTTCTCTGTTGTTTGCTAACAGTTTCGGAAACACTTGGAAACATGACAAAAAAACATAACAGAAGCTTTATAAGAAACTGGAAACAGTTGAGAAACATTTTAAAAGCGGTGTTTCTGGAAACATGTTTGTAAATTTGGATAAGGTTATAGTAGTTAGTACTGTTACTTATCTTGACATTAATAGATATATTACTACACTAGGTGGTGAGTATATGATAGAATTTTATGTGTTAGGATAGTATTTGTAGGTAGAATATTTCCGGAGACTAAAATTATATACAGTTCTCCCATTATTCAAAATTGGTGATTACATTGACAAAATTAGTTTTCAAACAATTTTTCTTTGAAGGGTTTGTTTGATATAATAAAATAAAGTACTCGGAAAAATTATAAAAGGATAGTTAGTAGATTAGCTCAAATGAAACATTATTTTATCAGATTGTCAATATGATTGTAGAATACATACAAATATTTCAGATGCTGTTATTGCGTCAACAAAGAAATAGAATTTGCTTTATCAGATTATATTAGAATCTTTCTGATCTCCATAGATCTTAAAAAGGCCTTTAACAATGTATTTAAAAGATAGCTTTAGAATTAGCTACTACTATTAGTTTAACAGAAATGCCCTTATATTGTTCAGGAGGTAATTTAATTAAAGAGGGCTGATTGTTCCTATTTGTAGTATTAATAGTAATGAAGTGCCTGTCGAATGTGGTGTCAATGAGAGAAGTGCCGTTGGACCGATATTATATTTGATATATATAATTCAATAACATCTCAAAATTCCTATTAACCCTTCGCACGCGGCAAACAAATATATACCCAGCCTCTACTTTGCCTCAACCACGGTCAACGAACATATCCGAAATGAAATATTTCTGTCGATAGTGTAAATGATAGTTCATAAAACTTCCACTAGAGTGCGGCATCAACTTATACATGTCTTTAGCCAACTCCCTCAGCCTATCAAAAACATAAATCGTCTATGAATGAAAAGAGGCGGAGCAGCCAATAAGAGCGTGCAGGGGTGCGGCTCCGTCTCCTGCCTTTGCACACACATAAAACGAAAATATCCTCCGTCTGTCGCTCCACCTAAGCACATTGTTTTCAACCCCTATAGTTCTTTTTCTCAGTTTTCTAGTTTTCAATTATTTTGTTGCAGTTATTATTCTACCATAAATGAAAGATACTGTTAAAATTTTTAACTAAAATGTTGAAAATGTTTGATGTATGTACTTTTCATTATAAATGTACATCTACAATAAAATAGCGTTAAAAGTTATAATTATAACTGTAACTATAAATTTATATATTTTTTATGTTTCTTTATGTTTCTAACAATTCAAAAAAATTAACTCCATATTTCATTAAAATTAGTTTTTTTTACATAATTTTGGTGTTACTATAAAATAGGTTATAGTAATTTTCGTACGCAAAGGCTTAAATGGCAATTTGACCTGCTAATGTATTAATTATAATCAAAGCTAAAATAAGTTTGGAAACTTGGAACAATGCTATATCATATCATGTTAGTTCAAATATTCAATAAATGTTTCAAAAACTGAATTCATGCCAATTGCACTAACTCCCATAATAGACTACAACCTACAAAACTTGAATGAGATTTCCATCAACATTTATAAACTCGTTGATACAATTTTTTTCTGTTCTCTTGCATTCTCTTAATACAAGTTAGGTATAGTCTATGTTAAAATAATTATAATTAATATTATTTAATAATAAAAACAACACTAACTCTTTTTAAATTGTACATATTCTATTTCATAATTATTTTATTCAGTTTAAAAGTACATATTTTTTGTATTCTCCATTACTATATCTTCAAGAAGAGAGTTAAAGAAATGCTCTCTCTTATCATCATCTAGGAAATTGAGGTGCTTATCTCATCTGGTTACTGGCGGTCCTAATTGGGTCTGTTCTTCCAATTATGCAAATTCACTTATCAGTGTCCTTCACTTTTCCATAAAGATTAGGTTTATTGAAAACGTTACTAGAATTTTTTTCAATTTAATGGACATTGTTTTGTCATTTTTGTTGTTTATTATCAAATTTATTTTATTTCCCTTAAAAAGTGATCTCTTTCCTTTCTTTATTATACATACGTATATAGCACCTAGTACACAATCCTAGAAAGGGGTCAGACAAGCCCGCTCATGTACCTTATTTCCTTTTATTATTATTACTATTTAATTTAAGATGTAGTAAGAGCAATTAATATTATGTGTTATCATAACAGATATACAAAGTAAAGCAGAAAAACCTCCCCTATTACGGAAGCTAATGAAAACAAAATGAAATAAGGTATGAAGGTTTTATTTTATTAACTAAAGTACAGATTGTGCCGTTTAAGAATATGTACCATTTCTTTACTTTTTAAACAATACATCTCTCAAATGGTTGTTTCCCCCACTGTTGACACACTGGTTGAGTCCATTCTCTGAAACTCTCCATTATTTTACGAGTTATGTCAGGTGGAATGGCTTCAACTTCTTGTGTTATCACTTCTTTTAGGGTTTTTAAAGTTTGAGGACGATGTTCGTAAACCTTGGATTTTAAGTAGCCCCAGAAAAAAAATCATAGGGTGTTAAGTCCAGCGAATGTAGTGGCCAGCCTATGTCACCACACAAAGAGATGATGTGTCCAGGAAACATTTCCTTCACCTGTGCCAGTGACTGCCGCGCTGTGTGGGCTGTATGCCATCTTAATGGAAACACACGTTATAAATGTCATCAAAAAGCTCCCTTAATTTAGGCTGAAGGAACTCGCTGAGCATTGCAAAATACTGTTCACTGTTTACGGTTATCCCACCATTTCCTTCGAAAAAGTACGCACCAATCCCTCCAGAATTAAAAAAAGCACACCATACTGTTACTTTGGGGCTATGCAGCGGTTGTTGATGGAGTTCTTGGGGTTTGTGTTCAGACCAGTACATGTAATTTTGGTTGTTCACTGCTCCGAAAAGGTGAAAGTGTGCCTCGTCAGAACAAATTCTGAGCGAATGTTTCGAAGAATGTCTTGGCACAATGTTACACGGACACCACAGTCTCTTTCACTCAGTTCCTGAACAACAACAATATTGTAAGGATGCATTTTTAAATCTCGATGCAAGATTCTTCTCACACCTCGATCAGATAATCGTAATGCTGCCGCATGTGTTTTAGCGGATCGTTCAGGGGATTGTTGAATTGACACTGTAATTGCATCAACATTTCCTGGCCCTGTTGCTGTCCATGGTTGACCGGGTGGCTTCTGTTTTAATGGAGAACCTGTGTCATGAAACCCAACAATAAATTATTTTCTTATCGGAAACAGGATCCCGTCGTCTAAGCTCAAAGCGAACACGGAAGGCACGTTGAGTATTAATAGGTAATCCGCAATTTTGAAGAAACTGTTCCACTGCGAAAGCACAATGTTCACCCGTCCACGCCATGGTGTACACTGAAAACGGCACATATGCAGCTACTCAAGGACGCGACCACCGCTACTCTGCTCAATCTCTTGTCTGCTTAACGTTACTTTCTAATCGGGGAGTTATTTTTGCCGGATCCTGTAAATGTTTATTATCATTATTGTAGTACAAAGACTTAAATTGTATGGAATAATAAAGAGAATATTGATATAAACCATGACATTTTAATAACCAGCATAGTAAATAAATTTTGCTTAATTATTTATCTTGATTAAATATTTACGCTTGTGACAGATGTCACTAATTCAAAGAACACATTTAAACATAGACAATACACAAAAATATTACAACACACTCCTTATTTTTGGAACCTCGGATACTTGATGCAATCTCTGGTCTTCTCACTATCAAGGACCTTAGTCACTGAGTCAGCAACCATCAAACTGTAACTTCCATGAAGAAGTCCCTTTTAAGTTCCTGAACAGTTGTTTAGTGACACATTTTCGAGTTATTGAAAAAAAGATAAAGTTCATCTTATTTTACCAGGTGAAGTTAAATCTTGACCTGGGGACCATCCGTCATAACGTGATTTCCAAACTACGAGAGCGGTAGGGTAAATGTTGTTGGTAGTCTTATCAGGAATCAAGCCCGGACCTTCTGCATGGCAAGCAATCACCTTACCCACTTAGCTACGGCCCCTCCCGAATCTACTCAAATTGCTAATTGTGTAAGTCTTGAAGCTTGAGCTGCAAACAAAAGTCAACCATTAACTTCTTGGTATGTTCTATTTCTTATTATTTTTTTGAGCTCTTAATCTTTAGTGAGTTTATCATTGGTGCTCATTGGAGATGATGCCAGGTGACATTGATCTATTCTGAATAATTAAAGTATTTTTTTCTAATTATTTTTGTTGAAAATTATTCAGATTTTCTGTTGAAAATTTAGACCAGACTTGGTCTCACAAAAATCCTTGTTTTTAAGTTCTTATCAATTGAAGTCTCATCTGTTGTTTTATTTTTCTGTAATCAAAAACATTAATCTTTTTTCAATTTGATAGTAAAAACATGTATCAAATTTAGATTATTTTACAACCAGGCCTTTTAAACATGAATATCTAGTTTCTCATTCCATACGCTGTTTTAGCTCATATATGCTCCTCTGAAGATAACATCTCTAGATGTACCATTTTCATAACCAGGAAGGTTGAAACATATTTATTTCTGAGGGCTTGTCCAATCCCAAGTTTTATTATAAATCTGAGGCTTGATTTCATGGTCCAAGGCACTCTTCCATGAGCCTTTGTATTCACTACTCAATTCCTCTTAAGAGGCTTAGGTCTCTTAACATTATATTGCTTGTAACTGAAGACATCAAATCCTTCAATGCAACTGGAGGTTTTCTGTTGTTGAAGTTCAGTAACTATGAGTCATTGTCGTGTTGTTCTATTGTCGAGTCAGGAGCAGTGATAAGATCATTTAACTCAATGTACTAATCAATGTTGACAGTACCTCGTCATCGCTAGAAATATGATGCAAATTTGTTTTAATTTTGTCTGGAAATATATAGAAATATCTATTCTTATTCTGAAGTAGGCCTGTATAAAGGAAGTAGATCGTGGACTAAGTTTTTTCGGTTTCCCAGAAGGAATGTGGGCAAACACCTCACAACCGAAAATTCTAAGATGTTGAGTAAGCTTTTTACCTGACCACTTTTTCCCTGACAGACTTGCATGGTGATGTGAAAATAAGGTTAATAGCAGTATCTACAGCCCAGCCCAAACGTTATTTGCGAGCTCAGTCACATATCAGCATACATCTTGCTCTATTAAAAAATAAACTACCGAGATGGATTCGCATTTTACTGTGGTGAGTAAGGACATGTGATTTTATATATAATTCCTTATGACTTAAGAAGCTCAAATCAAATTATGATAACAACAATTCTTACCATCATCTGTTTGTAAAATTTTATTTTCCTCAGCCTGTTTTTCTACAAATTGATTTAAAATTATAAAATGTTAAGTAACCCGGTCCTTCCGAATAATTATTTTTAAAACCATCCTACTTTTAAAAAAATTGAAAAAAAATATTTGTTTTGCTTACACACAAAATTTAAATTATTTGGTTTAAAACATTGAAAACTAGTATAAACTATAGACAATTTGTTGGGGATCATGAAAATATAAGGGTTTGATATATTTAAACAATAAACAACATATTTATTGAATTTATGGTGAAACATTACATTTTCAGTATATTTAATGGACCCCTTAGTCAGCTGACCGCATGATAACTGGGGCGCCAATGGGTTAAATAGGCTGTTCAACAAATTGGCAGAAACAATTAACTGATTATTTGACTTGAAAACTTTGGCTTCTTTACTAATGAATACCACAGAGTTCCCTTTATTCACAATTTGAATGACAGTAAATGAAATTTTAAGTTTGGCACATACTGTAATATGTATTACTTACATTTATTTAAAAGTTTTACAAGAAACAGATACTGAGTGTTTCAAGTCACCAACGATATCAGTTGTTATCTTCTCATAATTTCTGTTGCAATTGTCAGTTCTTGACTTTACCTTTCATCGAAAAGCATTTATCATCAAAACATAAATGACAAGATTCTTCACTAGCCAAATAAAATTCACCCTAATCACCAGATTGCATAGAAAATGTAGCAAAAGGTGACATTATGTTTCTTATTATTTTTGCGCTTATGCCTACTCCACTCATTGAAAAAGAACGATTCTTCACAATATGACCATAACCATTACAATTAATTGTAACAACTGGGACCATTGTATATTTTATCAAAATTACTCTATATCCTATTATTGTGTTTTGTTTTATAAACTGCTTCTTTAGAATTAATGGGTAAAAGCCAGAAACATTCTTAATCGTGTATAAACATAATTTATGTAAATACAAAACCCATCTAACCAAACCAACAATATACATACAATGTTATTGTTATTAACAAACTTGGGCAAACATGTAAAGTGTTATCGACCCACCCACCCAGCCAACCATGTTTAGTGATATTGAACCACAATGCTCAGACCAGAGGAATTCCTAAAAGAATCAGAAAGGGTAGATAGTTATACTTAGAAACATTATCTTTTTATGCAGTTTACCAATGTTGAAAAGAATATACCTTTCACATATTCAATCACATATATTATTTTAAATTACAATTTATGGTTCAACAAGAAAGAGAAACCTGGCCAATTTATCAAAAAGTTCAGAAAAAACAATAAGAGTAATGCTACAATTAAAATATTAAGGCGTTAAAGAAAAGTTTAAATTGTTTCTGGATCATATATTCATGAATTAATTATGTATGTACAATTCAGAGTTAAAAGTGATAAAAATCCACCCTACAATTATAAGCAAGAAAAAGAAATTATATTTTACACAACACCATAGATAGAAATATTCAAAAAGAAATCATCTTGTATAGGAAATAAAATTTTCACCAAAATACCTAGTTCAGTTATAACAAACCATAAATAGTATATACCGTAAAAAATAAATTGAGACATCATATAATTAATTAATTTAAGTTTATATTCTGTGAAATTATTTTTGGAGTTGAGATATTGTATGACACTATTCTATGTATGAAATTGAATGAAGAATCAAATTGAAAACTTGATTTGAATCTTTTTACCTTAACTTAGTTTTCGTTTTTAACAAAACTTCAAGTTATGAATAAACCAACAATAAATTAATGTTTGACAATTTAATTTGTTAAGTTCAGTCATTTAAGTATAATTGGGCCAGGTTGAAAGCGACCTATGTGGTATATTTAGCGCATGTAGGGGTGCCTCAGCAGCAGAGGGGAAGTGTTTCACCACTCCATCTCTAGTTGGTGTGAGGGACAGTGTCGGGAGTGGGGACAACGGACACAATCAGCCGGTGAAGTTGTGGTGGTTTACGATGGTTTGATGGTTACAATGCACGTGGCACTTTAATCTCTTTCGCTCCCTTTCCTTATTGTAGGTTAAATAAATATCTTTTTTTATTTATTTAGGATTTTGTAAGGTTATATTGAAGGTAGTAGAGAAAACTGTTTGAATTATAAAAGTCGATTTTATATAGTCATAATCTATACAAGATTGCCATTTTTGTAGTTATTATAAATCATGTTGAAATTGAATTATTACCCTGCTCGATCTATCACAACTTATACAGTTAGTAAAGCACACCTTTCACAATAGCATACGAAGTAATATTTAAATAAAACATAACTAAAGAAGTGATCAATATTATTTCAGTTTGAAGGTAGGTCACTGAAGATTTCAATCACATTATAAGTATTTCAAATAAAACATATATTTAAAACACAATAATATTGCAAATCAAATAATTATAATTTAACCTCAATATAAATCGGTAATGACAACAAACCAACTAACTACACCAGCTGATTCCTCACTCCTATCACAGCTACTTTTCCCCCTATGACATGTTCCAGCTGTACTAGATTCCAGTTCCCTCCACGTTCCTTGACCACCTAGCATGATGACGTAATAGGCAGAGCTTCCCACTGCGTATCCATGACGACGAAATTTTAAAGTGGCATAGTAGCGCGTCGATTCAGTGGTGGGAGAAGACTAATTTTCTGTCTCACTTCAATGACTAGCTTTATCTCTCTCACAAAGGTTCTTCAATTAGGTTGTAATCAAAGCGGCCAAACTATAGTACCTTTTCCATCTTATTTGTTCATTTAGATAATATCTTCAATAATATATTAGCTTCATAAGCAATTACTCACTTCTTAGTAATAAGATTTTATAAGTAAACTTAATAATACAAAAATCATATAGCATATGGTTACATATTGTGCATTTTCATTACTGTTAACTTCTTTATAAAAAAAAAACAAAATTTATTTAATTGTGTAGGTCGAAAATCAGCTACGATTCCAGAAGTACATTCTCCTGGTGCACCAAGAGAAGTAAGGATTATTCAGCCTTCAAAAGGTCAACATTTTAGAGATGAACGCATTGTTTTCTCTACTACTACAAAAATCCCATTTCTATTCTTCTCACATATACCATACAATAAGTGCTTTCGATTTCATAGGTATGTTACTAAAATTGTGATAAGTTAAAATACAATTGTATAGTATTGTATGTTAAAAATCATAAATACTGTTATGTATCTATGTTTTTACCAACTAGGTTTGTTTGTTTTATTTAACAACAAACAGTTATCTACTTCAGTTCTCTATCGTTTTACAATGTGTACTATAAGTGTTAATAGGAAAACTATATACATGTAGTGTTTTTAATAGGAAAACTATATACATGTAGTGTTAAGAATAAATACTGAACTGGGAAAAATTGTACGTACATATTATTTATTTATTATTAGTTCTATTTTCATTATAGGAAATCTTAGTGATAAGTTTCCTGTAATGAAAATAGAAAATAGAGACTATCTGCTTCAAGTAGTTTCCTCTCTGGTTCATAGAGGAGACAAATATCGTGAATATTTCTTCATAAGATTAATGTTAAACTGTTTAAACCCATAATTCACGTATTATTTTAGATAAAATTATGTCCAATATGCCATGTTTTAGGTATTAAAATGGAAAATATGGATTGCTTTTTGGATTTCAAGTTTTCAATTCAATCTTTTTAGTACTTGTACATAAATGTTGCATCAGTTAGCACTTAATATTTCTAATCACAGGTGGTTATTGGGTGTTTCTGTATCATTTTAGAATTCTGAACATTTCTGTGAGTTTCCTCATTTGGTTCTTGATGTTTTAACATACATTAGTCCCTCATTAATCCGACACAATTCAGACCAGGTATGTGTTGGATTAGTGAAAAAACCGGATTACTGGAGTTCAATTGTAAAACATGCTTAAACTGCATAATAGAATGTATATTGTAACTAAAAAAGTCAATTTTTACAATAAAGATGTACAATGTTTCAAAGTAAGAAAAGTATGGTACACCAGTTGAAACAGTGTTATATAACACTGTTGCATATGCATAAAAAACAAGTTAAAAAGCTTACAACAATTGAAAACGTCAATCCTTTAAAACTTTGTAAAAAAGAAAAAATAGTTAAAATAAAATGTAACTATTGATAAAAATTAAAAAAGAAAATAGAAAAAATGATTAAGAGTTGTCTTGTGCTGACAGAATGTTATCTTAAACATGTATTTTTCAATATTTTCTATCATTTTATTTTTTAATGCAATGTTTTGCATTATTAATAACATGTCTAAACAAAGAAACTAATATATTTAACTTACTATAAAATCCTTTTAATTATTATTCACCATAAAACTTGAAGCATAATCATATTCATAATGTGATATGAATTGTAAACAGAATGGTATGTTGCCATCAGGTGTTTTTATTAGGCAGGAAGTAATAAGAAAGGGTCAGGATAAACAAGGGTAGGGCTCAGGCTGCAAAGAGATCTTCCTTTTAACTGCCTTTGGAATTCTAATGTTATCTGTTCTTTCAAGTGCTGATAGTACTAATAAGGAAATAGGCTGACTGTGGGCAGATATTTTCTGGAAGTTATTTTGTTTATCTTACTGTCTGACAAAGTTATTTTGTTTATCTTTTGGTCAGAAATTACAGTTTAATTATTCTGTTTATCAGTACTTTTCACTCCTGAAACATTCCTGACATGAAAGATATCTCCCCCTTTGGCTGGAATAATCTTTTATTAATAACGATAGATAGAATTGGAGATATAACGGATTACTGGGGGATTATTGGGGGGACCAGACTGGCGCAGGGCTGGATTATAGAGGGACTACTGTATATAAAACAAACTTAAATATGTTTAATTTAAAGTCCTGCGAGAGCAAGTTCACTTGTTTTATTCATTTGCTTAAATTATTGTTACTATTTGGTGATATCTATAGGGATGAATTGCTAGCCTTTAGATGACGATGCAGTGTTGCTGTAACTTATAAATATCTTCCTATCCAGTAGATGTTCGGACAACAGCTATGTTTTCAGCTTGTCTACCTTGGAATTCATGAATTGTGGATTCTTTAAATCCCAGCTTGTTAAGTTCTGTTTTCTTTTAGCACTTTAGTAACCACTTTGTTGTAAACATATCTGTTGATATAGCAAATAGTGACACTACAGAATGGTAGAATTACCATTAGGAAACTTATAGGGTTATGTTTACCCAATAGAGAGGAAATATAGACAGCATGTCCTATTTTAAGTATTATTTAAATAATTAGTAAATGCACTAAACAATTAGTTGAAGTGGTAAAGAAACAATATTTTTACTAGTGAACTGTAGCTGTTATGTGCAGTACTTGTGGCAAAAACAAGAACTACAGCCATATATTACAAATTGATCTACAACATACCTTGCAGAAAGCTCTAGCTGTTGTGTTATCAAGTTTAAATAATATGTTTAGATAGTAGCTAAATAAATAAAATGACTTAAGCTACCTTTATTTTAGCTATTAAATAGTAAACAGATAGTTTTAATAATATTCGGTATGATACTTAATAATTATCCTACTGCCTTTTATAACTTTAAGGGGAGAACCGAGGAGAGAGGGTGGACGCAGAAGAAACACTTCTGGCCCAAGACCACTGTCAGCTATTAACGACATTGATCCTTTTTACCTTCTTGGAGTGGAAAAAGCTCCAGATGGCCAAGTAAGTTGTTATACAAATTAGTTATTTATTTGTATTTAAACTGAACATCAATGTTTTCTGTAGTGAAAAAACATGACATTCAAAAGTGTTCTATATGTAGTTTTACATATTTATACTTATAAAAAGTGTATATGAGTGCTGTCCAGAAAGTAACACATATTTTGAAATTAAAAAAATTAACATAGGAAAAATGTACCTTTACATTTCTGAAGCCACGCTCTTTATTTTTCTACATAACCAAAGCAGAACTGTACTTATATCACAGGCCTACAAAATAAAAGTGCTATGGCTTTTCTTTGTTTGTGCCTGTCTGTAGCAGTACACCAGGACTGTGCTGCAAGGGTCAGGTACAGCACTGGGACTGTGCCGCGCTCAAAATATACAATCTCAAGATCAAAATGTACACCGGGACTGCGCCGCAGCAACCTTCTTTCTGAAGATTCTATTCCAGGAAAATGTCCTGAAGTTGTTTTCACTTCATTTTCATCCTATCTCAATGCATGTTCATGAATTATCAATCAAATAATCAAGGAAATTAATTGTGCTAATTAAATGTATAATGAGTTCCGATATATGCAAGGGATATTTTTGAATACGGCCATATAACACTCTCTGATTATTTGTAATAGCATAGTATATTTTTATTTCTTTTAAAACTAAATTTTGTAAGCACGGCAGTAGTTATAGAATATGAAATTTAACACTCGTCTATTTATATAATTTTTTATTTTGAACCGATAAAGTAGTATTGTTGAAAATCAAATTGATGGAAAATAAATAAGGTCCGATTAAATACCTAAAAGCTCAAATTATCTTTTAGGTACGGCCAATCATAAAATATAGGACCTAATAAAATAATACTTAAAAAAAGAAAAACGAATAAAAAAATCTTGTTAGCTAACAAAGCAAATAGGAGTACAAAAAATTGTACTATTCAGTCAAAAAATTAGACAATTTTATATAGAAAATTACAATTGAAGTAACAAAACTACAAATAAAAAAGTACACAGGTTAGCTAGAAGAAGGAACAAACAAAGTGACAAATTTTAAAATACAAAAATTACAAATATAAACAAGTCAGTTCTCAAAAGTAACATATGAGATTATTAATTTAAATACAAATAAAAATATACAATTTAGTCAGAGAATTGTAATACCAAACTCCAAATATAACAATTTTAGAGATTAATATTACAAATATACATTAGTCACTCAGAAAATTTAATATACAAAACGGCCCCAAAGCAGAATAACGTGCAATAGGGCGACATTGTTACAGAACAAAAGAGGCGTCTGCAGAAAGTAATGATCTGATTGAGAAACTATTTTCCGTACCCCAAAATTACATTAATTTCTGCAGAACGATATCTAATTTTGTGTATAAACAATTAATTAGAACCGTATTTGTAGTATAACTTAATAACAAACTATGTACCAACTGATTCAGAATGACAGATGGCTTTTGCGATTTTACGAAATTAAAATAGCTAACTGCAGTGAGATGAAAGTCAGGCACCAGTCACCTTTAACACACGCACAAGCTCGCATAAACCCTAACCACACTGCGCTACTCTAGAGATGGGTAACTTGCAGGACTAGTGCACGACTGAATCGTTCATTGTAATGAACTAGGTAAATAAACTAGTTCAAAATGACGCAACAAACAACGACTTGTACAAGAGACGGATGGAGTGATTTATATTTTTGTTATGAGCTTTGTTTAGTTATTTATGAGACAAGTTTATATTGTTTATACTTGTAAATTTGTTCAACCAATCTTCTTCAAATTTCACTTTTTATTACTAAGTATTGATAAAAATAAATAATTACATTTAATGATTTTGTCAGTGTTTCTTATCAGCTCTGCAGTTCACTTTGAACTAGTTCAAATCATAATGAACAAACTTGTTCACTAAAGCTAAGGTTTGTAAGACCATGCCGGACCATTGTGTCCGTGATTATCATGTCAATGAACGTGTGGCTAGAAGCCGATGACGCTTTCATTCACCGTAGTAGCTTTTAGTGCTGGCCTGCTTCATCATATCAAACGTCTCTGTCGCAGATTTACTGAGTTTCACACAGAATTTAATCGTGTACTTCTGCTCTAATGAACGCTGCATTTTCGGCTTGCACCACTCACAGAAACACGTCGTGCGAAAATGCCTGTCCTGACTCTCCAAGTGCTCGGAGACAACTGACCAGCCGCTCGTTCTTTAGCTAAGAACGCCCTCTACCGAATCCAGTCGGTGCACACACGCTCCGAAGAACAGTCATGGTGGTAAAAAATGATTCCTATTATTTTCCGGACAAACTTGTACTGTTTTTTTTAACTTAACTGTTGTGGAAGTTCAACACTTGAAGGCAAAAGTTAGTCACGCTCGTGAAGTAAGGAAGCTCAGCGGTGTTGGAACCCCTACATATGCTAAATATAACATGCAGGTGCTTACTGTCCGACCCAATTATACTTGGTTCCAGTATATTAAATGTGGAACATAAAAGTCATCTTGCATATTGAGTATTTAGTGTAAAAATAAACATAAAAATGCTTTAAACATTAAATTTGTATTCTGCAAGGATAAGAAAAGAATTGGGCTTGAAATTGGTTTACGAAATAATAATAACGCAAGCAGCTTTTTTTTCTAAAAATGTAAAATGAAAGAATAAAAGTAAATAAACAGATAACTTTGCAACACTATTATAATACAGTATGAGGAGTCTTATTACTTTTCTCAAAATAATCTAAGGGCTGCAAGTACATGGACATAAAGCTTTTATATATTCCTATATATATACATTATCCATAAAAAACCTAGTATATATATCAAGTAAACCAAATATGTTGTATATACTGACTTATATAAAATAATGAATTGGATGGAAATAACAGACAGCTCATTTTACTTGTCTGCTCTTTAACAAATCTTTGCAGTTCTAACACATTTTAAGGGTCGCAAAAAATAGTGTTAAGTGCCGCATGCCCCACGTAGTGAGTAACCTGGTATAGCGTCACAGTACTGCTTACGGCATTCACCAGTGTTGTATTCGCTCATTTTGTATTTCACTGTTGACCGATGGCAAAGCTGAAGGCCTTGGGTTCTTTTATTTATTTTGATTAAGGAATTATAACATATATTCTGTTTTTTAGGAACATTATTCTGATTAGTGTAATGATGTATTTAGTTGAGTAAAAACTTGTTTAATATCCAAGTAAATTATATATCTGAAGTTATAATTGATATTGTTATAATTAGGATTGTTTGATATGATTGATTATTATTATAATTAGGATTGATTGTTATAATTATAATGTTATCATTGTTAATTGTTATAATTAATTTAGACATTTGTATTGAATTGTTTGCTCTGTTCAGCAAATATAATCACATTATTGTTTTCTATTTTGATTACCACGACTCTTATCTCTTATAAATGAGGTTTCTCTGCATTGCTCAATAGCAGATACATGTGATATCATCTTTTCATTTAAGAAAACTGAATTCAGTATTATTATTTTGTTGTTGTTTCACAACTACTTAACACTTTTTACTTGTTAATACTATTGCTTGAAATTACTAAAAAATTGTTGTTACATCAATTCAATTTTAATTTTATTATAACACCAATAAATATTGTTCACAAACATCTACAAATTTATTGATTACAAAGAGTTCAAGATTTCAGCTATCTCGAAGTCTTGAACTCTCAAATCAAAATTTATTTCCATATAATTTTCACAAACAGTAATATTCATCACAATTCGCAAATATACTGTAAAAATATACAGGGTGATCAACTCAAGGTGGCCACAGTTGGGTTCTCAAAATATATTGATTTTACAGCAAAATTTAAATGAGGGGACTTACCCTAATTTTTTATGCTCATTAAAATTATGTAGGTAAAAGTTTTTAATTCGGTCGCCATTTTGCAATATGGCGGTCAACTTTGAAATTTCTTAAAAGAACCCTTATTTGTTATGATGGATTTAGGTTTTACTAGTAATTCTAAGAATTTTTTACTCTTGGTTTTATTTTGATATACTTAACCCACCATCGCACACGCGACCTAGTGTGACACGAAAGCACGTGTGCAGAACCTCACTCCGCATTTTGATTTTTACACTTCTAACGTATTTTTTTACTTTACCAAATGCCTAAATATGATTGAGTTATTAGTTATATGATGTATTATAGTAGTAATCAATCTATATTTATATTGTTAATTTTATATAGTTGATAATATTTCATAAAAACGTTAAAAATGTAATGAAAATAAAATTGGTTTATTTTATTACTAATGTTAATATAAATTATCTATAGTTAACTTCTTATTTAGTAAATAGGTAAATAAAAACACGATTACATTTTAAAAATGTTTATTTCAATTAAATTTAGACTTAAAATTTACTCACATTTTCAAATTTAAAGTCAAATATAAATTTCTCAAATTAAAATTTTATTTATTAATACATTTAAATTTTATTTATGAAAACAATGAAATTTTGATTTATAAAGTTCACACTTGGTCTGCCTCATTATCAACCTGGATTACTTGTATTTTTTCCACATACTCACTGCAGATGTGTCCCACACACCAACAACATGTCCCAAATAAATATACTTGTTGCAGCCTTTACAAGTGAATCGAATTGGCCTATTTTTCTTTCGATCACAAAAACTGCACCGTCCGTGTGTTCTTTCCTCTTGATTGCAAGGCCGTTTTGGTGGTAGTTTAGGAAGGCCTAAAATTTCACACACTCTAAGCTGAATTGATACTGGTAAGTTTTACATCATTCTCAAGACGC